>JAXGGS010325506.1:0-13596 GCA_035585475.1 Armandia brevis
AAATCAAATGAATGACAACTATGGAGCTCAGTTCCGTCAAACAAAACTCCATCAATACTACAATAAAACTCCGTCACTAATCTACAACAATTTGATGTAGCTCTATGAACAATTTACCTCAAAACTACGTCAAATGTTCTCCAGGAAATCTACAAGAAAAGTGACAATTTATTCGTCATCCCTTGGGACGGAGCTCCAAGAAACCTTTTTCGTGTAAACTGACGGAGAAATAATGGAGATTCGAGAGCCGGGTTGTGTCAAAATTGGCGATTGTCTGACCTGATTTTTGTCCCAATATAAGGTTTGTCTGAGTAAGTATGCAGCGGGCGGGCACGAAAAATCAGTGGCTATACTGCCTCACATATCCGTAGGGCAAAGTAGCAGGAATCAGTTTTCATTTAGGCCTATAGGTGCAGTAGTCTGTTCATGTAAAATAAATGCATCTTGCCGTAACACAGCATGCTAATACTTACGGCGAAACAAATAACTAATACGCGTGATATGAAGACGTTATTGATAGATCTCTACTATGGTCATCATGTACTAACTAATACTAATGTACAGTGATGAGGCATCATTTGAATTTACCCCCTGAATACGTTTGGACTCGCATTAATTGGTGAATATGCATGTATTTAAGAGCATTCTACTTCTAATATTTTATAGTTACACAATAAACAATATTTATTGAATATTGAATTACATTAATGATGACTTATTTGCAAATTTACAATAGGGAGGGTCAGTGTTTTATTTTTGAATCTATAGGGAGGGTTATGATTATTTTCCGTGGTATAAAGGTAGGGTCAAATTCTGATTTTACAAACCACTGGGAGGGTCATCATTTTTTTATTTGATTTTAAGAAAAAATCCCGGCCCTCCCTATGGGCAAATAATGACTCGGCCCTTATATCATGAACTTGTACCATGTACGCCACTCATAAGTGAGGGTACGTGTAAAGAAGATTCAAAATATCACCTCATGTTTTCAGATAACTCCTGATATGGATAAAAACAACTTGAAATTTGGAGTTGGACTTCTTATGTTTCGCTTGGTCTGACGAGAACAACATTTCATATTCGTTTCAGTACTTGAACATCAAACCGCTTGTATAATAGGTTATGATTTGCGTTTTATCGAGGGTTTAAACAAAACATATATGAACCTCTTAACCGGTTGATTAACTGCAATGGCCTTATTTTGACTCACGGATTCGACTCTTGATTAGGTCGTCCTGTAAACATTCACTACCTATCAGTTTACGATAAATATGGTCAATAAGACATATTTGCGGAACCAAAGTTTAAGTTTGCAACAGTAGCTATCAATCACCGCGTCACAAATGAAATGCAAATGACAGTAGATGACTTTTGCACCATATTGTGACACGGATAATTGAAATAATTAGTGTATCTTGATAACTTGGGAATTAATTTTTTGATGGTAAAAGCAATCTTTCAATAATCAAGTATGGGCATGAAATTAGTTCCCGCCAAAAGAATCTATCTAAGGCCTCTTAATTCAGTTAGTTAGAAAGTAAGTTTCTTTTGAGGATGAGTCACATTTTGTTTTACAGTTTGGTTGTGATGTTACCCTTGTTTTCTAGTTTGACTAGGGTGTCTTAAAATGGCATTTGTGTGTTGGAGATTTATTATGGTGGAATGGCAGTCGTTCAAAAACTTGATAAAATGGTCAAGTTGATCCTCCAAGTATTACCAGAAGTAAACTAAATTACTTCAAAGTGGTTCAATATATTGATGGCTTAGTTGCTGGCTAATTTGCTACCTGGAAATAATGTTTTCTGTCCAAAAGAGAAATTGTAGTTTAACCAAGGAGCTTTTGGCCATGAGGCAGTCCCTTGGTATGTGCTGGTGGAAAGTTATCTAGGCTGTGTGTGTTTACAGTACAATAACGCTTTTTAAAGTTTTGTTTTAAGACTTGTTTAAGTTTTTGCATTCTTTTGTCACGGTGGGGGTCATGAAGAAAATTTGGGAGTTTCCGGGGGTTAATTTTTCCTGGGTTAGCGGAGAGGGGGGCGTGATGAAAAGATTTTATAAATTGAGGAAAATCTATCCGAAAAGTGCTAGAAGCCAGATAGTTTATCACACATACACATGTTGTTTGTATCTCTTTGTGTTTTATTACGAACAACTTTCTTTCAATTAAAGTGAGCTCACATGTATGTGGCTTCCTGCCATGAGAACAATAAGTATAAGGTCAGGGGCTGTATGGGGAACATACGAAATATGTGGCGTTACTTACGCTGAAAGTCCGCTATAGCGAGCTCCAAGCGCGCTGTTCTCCACTATCAGCGCACTGATCTTCGATTTCAGCCCATAGATCTACGCTGTCAGCGACAGTTAACGCGACTAGATTTGAGTGCAGCTAATGGCACCATCGGCTATACTTTACTGACATCACTCAATTGTATCGGGAGTGTACGGAACTGCATTGGAATTGATACCATCCTATATCTCAATGGCATGCAGCAAAAGGTGAAGATTAGATATGCGTGGTATATTAGCGTTCTCAGTATCACATGGGTTTGCTTTCAGTTCTTGCCAATGTATTAGAGATATATAAGGTATATTATCATATGAATAAGCATATTACACATATAGCCAGATGTCTCAATTAAAGTAAATAACACATTTATATCCATTGAGATGGTTTACATAAGAATGACAGGAAGCAAATTGAATGTTGAAAAAAATATTCTGCTTATTGGAGCCGGCCTTTCCGCGGACTGCAATCAAGGGCTTTAGCACATGGTTAAGTACTGTGCTTGAAACGTACGGTTCAATTTACGATATTGAATCACTGCTATATGTACAGCTAAATGATCTCAGTCTATTTTATCCCTGGGTAAACATGCGTCTATTGCCGCTTTTGTATGGAGCTCATTGCAAGTTCCTGTCCGAATTGCCAAGTCTTATCTTGGTTTCAAGAAATGACAAAATACATGTCATTAAAGGCAAGCCTTCGTCTGAGAATTTTATCCAAATCATTATGGGATTTTATTTTGACCATTTAACCTTGTTAAAGTGATATACATGTAGTAATGTGTATTTTTAATTATGATAATGTAACATACCCGCTCAAAAGTCATTTATGTAGTTAATGATCTTTTGAAAATAACGGTTGATTGTGGCACTAGTTAAGTCTGTGTGCGCGGAAAATGGGTTAGTATGCGTGTACTGTACATGTATCACGTCACCTATAAAGATGCGTGTGTGAAGTAGTGGCCCCACGCCCACACGCGTTTTCAGATAACTGGTTTAGCGGGCAAAAAACAACTTTGACGTTTTGAATTGTGATATATCATTTTGACAATCCTCAGCATGGAAACATTATTACAACCAATATTTTCGCGGCAGTTAACGTATATATGTATACATGTATTAATATCGTATTATGATTACAACTCATCTAAATCAGAGCAAACATATCTAACATTAAATCTAGCATAGGGTCACCTATTACTAATACATGCAAATCTAAATGAAATATACCAGGTAAGGGAAATATGTATGGTGCAATTCAAACCCAGTGAGATACGCTCTCATTTACTATTCATAATGTACGTAATCGAGATAATAAACAGGTTGTAATTTTGATACTGGTAGCTGCATTGCCAGGAAAACAGCTGTCATCGGAAAGTTAGTGACCTGCAGTTGCAACAACAGCGCATACAACTCGTTTTATTTAGCCATCCCCATAGTTCGTGCTCGCATGGAGTGTTTCAAAAGAGGGGCTAGATAAGTTTCCGTATAATCCTCTCTTTCAAACACACACGCTCCGCAACAATAAATAACTATATGAGTGAGCATTACTATCAAAGACGCTTGATGACTGTGTAAAGTATTACTGGACACCCAAATACCATTCAGAAGCCTGATTGATTGATCAATGCACCCGATTATTAAAGAAAGGAACGTGTAAAATCTTGCTTCACATGAGTTTCCACGAAAATTGTTCAAAATAACAATAAATTCCGTCCTTGATGTGATTTTGTACATTGATAGTGTTTTTTACCCTATAATTGATAAACCAAAGTTCGACGATAAGCTGTTTATTAGCAATTAATATATTGATTGATATGATTAATTTGACTGGATGTGTCTTTGTTTCTTATCAGCACCCCATAATCAAGCCTGGGCATGAATTGGAGAAGCACCCTGATGGTCTATATAAGATCCACCGCATCTAATTCCAAGCATATTTCAGCGAGCGCTGTTTTGGGATCGAGTCTTATCCAGAGCACTTTTAAATCGGAGGTCTTCTTTATTTTTTTCAGAGTTTGTTTAAATGATGACCTAACTATATTATTATTATTTCGGAGGATCCATGTTTGAACGATGAAGCTAGCCCAAGCATCAGACGAAAAACCAGTCTATAGGTTTGAGTAGGTGAGTTAAAAAAGTTATATTCATGCTTTTCAGTTCGGTGACGGATGCAGCTGCGGTTAGGTTAATAGTTATTTCATAAACCTGTAGTTAAGATTGGGTTGGTATGGTTCAAACACATAATAAACGTACTGCCAACTGGGAATTTATTAGCTGGGTTTTCCAGCTTTATGGGTTACCTCAAGGACTTTCAGTGTCTCTTTTGACTACGGATATAAAAAGTTCGCAAGTTTCACAATTATAAACATATGAGCAGACGTACAAACCACACTTCAAATTCTGAATACATTGGACGACTATTTGTAAAGCAATGAGCAATATAAAAACACTTAGCCTTGCGACTATTTAAGGGAGGACCCCTTTTTGCGTGAAAAAATGAGTCCGGTGAACTTTTTCTTCTTCCATTTTATTTTCATGCGAGTCTATGATAAAGAATAAATATGTCAATCTGATAAAGATTGAGTTGCTCTTTTCGATTGACAAGGTTGGATTAAGACTAGAATTTTAAAAAGAGGAGTTTGAAGAGGTATAAAAACGTGTTGTTGTTAGTTACCAAATAGTCGCAGGGCCCCGGTAACATAATTACGTTGTAACTATATGTTGTATTGCATCATACGTCACAGTAACATGTGAAGTGACAAGGTTCATTGATAAAATTTAGCGTACAACAATTAGAGACAACCACATAAAAAGTTGATTTCGTATATAAACAACTATACCGATATGTTTGGGTAATTAAAGTGCTAAACATTCAACTAGCAGAAAGTTATACATCTGCATGAAATGAAACCCAACGATGCGCAATTTTTGCGCTTTTTTCCTGGTTCTGTGATATGAGCTGGTTACTGTTTATACATGCAATGCATGTATTTCGAAATGATGTTGTGTTGCAAAGCGCAAATGAATCTCCCATGTCTAACACGATCGATAAATGTATATTGTAGGATATCTACTTAAAAAACACTATGCAAAAGGAGTATATATAAAGCGCAAATTCTAAAGCAATTTCTTGAAAAATGCGTTCTCGCGTTCATATATCTATTTTAATTCCTGTTTACCATTTCATATGGCATACACGGTGTGCTCATATAACTATAAATAAACACTTGATGTAACGCTAAAACATTCAAATGATACACTTTTGGCTGTGATTTGATAAATAGCTAAAACCGAGCCGACAATATGCTCATATTTGACAAATTCAAAATTTTGAACCATTGCTATATACAATCGATGCATATCGTTGGACCAGATATATACATATATATATATATATATATATATATATAGCAATAGCCATGTGTTTAATGACGTGTTTTATCGTGTGTATTTTTTATTTTACAGTTTCGATCACAATCCACTGAATCCATCTACAGTTGAATATTTCTACGCGATCGATTACCTATAGCCAAGATGCCTCGTAAAAATGCAGGAGTGGCCAAGGCCAAAGAGAAAACGCCGGTGGAATTATGTGCCCATGTAAGCTGACTTATTTTTAATGTGTTAAACACTTTACTCCTAAATTCATTTTGTACATAGCCAATTATTGATACACAACTATTGACTGTTGACAACAATGAATCAAATTATCATAGTAGTTTATGTTGGTGTTAACATTGTTCAACGATAATAATTATAATTGTATTATCAAAATATCTTCGTGATATTGCTTAATATATAGAATATAGATTTAGTAATAATTTGGACAGCTGAGCCAGATTTGCACTCTAATTTCAACGTTTAAGTTTCACAAAAATAATGTTGATTGTTGACAGAAGTTTGTATTGGCTTACCATAAGTTAAGTTGTGATTTTTACAACACTGATAGTACAAAACCACCATGAGAATGAGAGTGGTATATATAGATACTACAACCATGTCACAAAAGCACGAAAGCTTTAATATAAAATGTAATTGTTTTTTAAGACATTTGTAGTTAACATTGAATCAACCATATATAAGAAATATGAAATCCGGTTCATTGGAAGCCCTTCATCTGTGAATAACGGATGTTTAATTGTAATCTTATTCCACTGCTTTTAGGATCTAATCCAAACCTTAAATGGGTACCCTCTATTTGGAATGGCTGATGGAACTGCCGAACGGCTTATTCAAAATTTAATATCAAAACCTCGGAATCACCAATTCTCACTAGATCAGCTAAGAAAAGTTTACCACAAAGAATTCAATGAACAACTTCAAGATCAGATACGGGTTACACTTGCTGCAAGAGATAGCGAGTATTTCAAGGAATCTATCTTAGCTATGTTTGAAAAGATTCAAGATATTTGCGAACGATTTTGTTTGCTAACAATCAGGTCGTGGGATTATAGATCTCGCGCTAGGGGTATTGAATCCAATAATGAGCAGAAAAGGCTATTCGACAATCCAGAGGTTCAAAAAGATCATTGTGATCAATCGGTAAAACAACCAATCAATGATAAAGATCAAGACCATCCAAGCATGACATCACAGCAGACTGACCAACCTGGCGATTCGACAGATCAGGCCAAAGCAGATGACACTAACCAAGAGGCTAAGGGCAGATCCGATGTCAGTGACTCTGATGAAGAATACAACCCAAACTTTGGGGACTCAACAAAGCAAGCTGGTCAAATATCAACAACAGAGAGTCCTCCAAGCATGCCAGACAAAATACTGGATGAACAGCAGGATCAACTATCATATTTTTGTGTCATTCCCTTCCTGTTTAATGAAGCCATCCAGAAGAAACTTATTATATTTTATGATGAAAACGGCCCTTCTGTCAAAGCTTACCTGAACAACGTGGCATGTTCAATGTCAGACTTTGGGAAACAAATTGCTAAAGAAACTAACAAAAAAACACCCAAGAAAGATACCGAGCGTTTGAAAAATATGAGAAACAAGGACGTGAAGTTCAAGCACTTGGTTCAATCCACAGATTTCAAGATTATTTCAAAAGAAATCAAAGGGTTACTGGAAGTACAAGGGACGCCAGAAGAATTGGATATATGTATGAGCATTAAACTGGCCATCAAAATAAAGAACGATGATTTCATAGGTTATGCAAGGTTGTTGCTCCAGCGAATGCAACAATACCCCTTTGTGTTAATGCCTGCCCTTCTGATACTGCAAACTGGAAAGGAATCTGATGCTATTGAAGAGTTGATAACTAAAAGAGAAGTATTTGAGGATCTTCTAAAATCTGAGTTCGGCTTTGATATCAACACCCGGCACTTGCTCCAGAAAATCAGAAAAATAGACGACAAAATTGAAAGGTGAACACAATCACTTTTTAAGAAATTTTAACTTGAGGGGAATGCTCTTGTCATTAAGGCAAAATATTGGGTTATACCTATATTGTTTGCAGAGTGGTCTTTAATGCATAGACGCTTTTATGTTTAGGGTTAAAGAGGTTTTTTAAAAGGGCACACTATCGATTATCATTGTTAAGCCGACTCATACACACCTCAAACATATGGGTTGTTTGGTATCGCACGCCCATTCTAGGGGTTGTTTTTTTGGCACCACTGCTGTATAGGGATATGCGCCTTGAGTGTTCTTAACAGTTCAAATAACTAATTAATGATACGTCAATATTTGATAAAGCCGTTCATAGTATACCTTAGTGGTTTATGGTCGGGCTCAGGCAACGATAACACTTATACAATTTGTATTTGTTTATATACTAAATGCAGTTATCATTCAAATGCCAATATTGTATTCTATATTGTAGCCCTATTAATCGTGCTACGCTTGAGGAATGCTTTGACTCCCTGAAAAAAGAAATTAATTCGAAGACTATACGGTATCCAGGTACATATAAGGAGCAACCTTTGGTATGTATACATATAGAGAATATGACGGTCAATTGGTCAATATTGCCGTCTGTACGTTTCGGTTAAAACAAACAGTATGCATAGCTTATATGTACAAACTTAATTTTTAGAAAAAGCAGAGTGAAGAATTTGTAAGCAAGATAGTTGATGCTGGGAAAGCTGAGCCCGAGAAGAAACTTCACACATGTTACGGCGAGGCGTTTGATAGTATTTTAAATACGGCGCATAGCAAGCCTGTGTCAGAGCATGAATTGGTTCAAAATCTTTTGAGAATTGCCAACTCAACTCATGTTCGTAAGTACACTAAAATACTGGCCTTCAGATATCTGATGCATGTTTTCTATCAGACAAAACCTGCAGATCAATCACAAATGATCCTTGAATGTTTACAATTGAATTGTCCTGAGACATTTAGTGAAGTAGAGATAAAACTCTTAAAAAGTATATATGAGCAAAGTAGAGCTACGACGACATTGACCAGGATTAGTCAAAGCATGTTGTCCGACCACATCACATATCTAGCGTTATGCAACACGGACAATATGCTACAAGTATTTGGGAAACTTCTTCAGTATGACAGATCATACATGGAACAACTTAAACTTGCATGCAACAAAGAAGGCATTGTAAGTCACGGTTCCGATCTGCTTGATTTTATGGGTAGAACGGGGCTTGAACGATTATTCAGTGTTAACTCAAATGATGCTGCTACAATAATGCCAGCTATATACCATGCTGCTTCAACATATCCGTATTTGTGTGAAGAAGACCTGGTCAACATTGCAAGTTCATTGAAGAGGCATTTCATTGTAGATCCGAAGTGCATACTTCCTTCAAAAGAAGTAGAGCACATTCTGAAGATGAGGTAAGTCAAGCCCGGCTTCCACAATTTATTTTTGTCTGAAACAAACTTGACAGACAAATCACTTAAGTCTTTCAAATTCTAAAAGATGCAATAATTTGGATATGTCAATCATTTTTTAAAGAAGTTGTCTTACAAACAAAAGTTTACCTTTTTGAAAACGGCTTCTCAAAGAATGATTACGTTATTAAAGGTTCCTGTACACTCTTAAACGACCTTATTTATGTCAGGTTGAATCTGCGGAATCCCTAAATCCTTTTCGCTCAATTCATGTTTACTCACTAAACATGGTGATATATCATTAATTATTCAGTGGACTTTTATTGTGAAAATTATGAATTGGCAATTAAAAGTATATTTCTGGCAAATATACAGGCTACCAGGGTCTCCTAAAGATGATAACTATAGAGATTATTAAAGGTAATTGGACACGGGCGCTGTTTGTGATCAAATATTAATATTTACCCTTCCCTGGTAAAACAAATCGAAACGATCATGCCCTATAAAAAGTTATATCTGAGCTTCTTCAATGATAAAGAAATACATGCTTGACTCCAGTTCCAGTAGCCCATCTAAGTTATGCATGCACACACATTTAAGATTGTATGTCTCGAGTGCTTGCGGACTATCAATTTATGCCACATCATAGCACGCTCTTGACACCAAAGAACTTAGTTTGTTAAACATGGCGATTTCGACTAATGCTGTACACGATTACCACGGCCACAACATTTTTTTTAAACTGGAAGCAACTAGTTTGCTGTTGTTAAGATGTTCACCATATCGACCCGTAAAACATAATCATCTTGTGTTGCAGTTGTATAACTCAGCAAACCTTTAATTTTTTTGAGATGTTACACCCATAATCTTGTCACCTATCATCGTTTAAACTATTTATTATTCATCTACAGGGTATTCGAAGAAGACAGACTAAAGACTAACATTTCGAATGAAAACGATGTAAAACAAGTAGGCCTATCGAACAAATCAAACGAATCGAATACGGAAAGTATGAAAATAATTATCATTCATCCTGCAGACCAAGATATCGCCGACAATCTTATACGCCTTTCAATAGATATGGGGGTGAAACTAGAGTGTTTTATTATCAAGTGGAAAACATTAAAAAGACGCAAGGTAACAATAGCCGTCTTGAAAGCCTTAATTGACAAACTCAAAATACACTGCCATGTGTGTTATCATCCATATTTGGTATCCAAAGTGAGTATTTCTGCTGAAAATGTGAAGTGCGTCCAGCTAGACTATTATAATATTTCCGACCACCAGGAACATGCATGCAGGCTTCTTAATTGCATTTTATCCTGCCATACTGATCAAATGGTTCAACTTGCTGCCGACAAGGCTGATGGTTTAGTCGAAATCGGAATTATACCATCTTCAGGGCACTCCATGTCCCCTTCCCATTTAAGCAAATATTTTGTCCACGATAAGCCATATTTTAAAAAGTCTCCATTTTACCAAAACGACCAGGTGGTTTCGGATTTGGTTATTATTCTAGCCATTAAAAGCGAGACAACAATTCTCACTGATGTTCTAGAACTTTTAAAGTTTTTGCTTCACAGTGTGTCCCATAAAGGAAATAGACTCTCCTTTGTTATTCTAGATCCGTTTTGCAAACTTGTTTTTGGTTACGATGATTTGTCAAGAGTAAATAATGCCTTATCTAGGGAAACAAATAAGAATATTGCATCAAACACAGCCTTTGTGTTATCAGCGCGTCTAGTCAACTTTTCTGATCGAAGCAAGAATACATTTGTTGTACAAAATGGGGCAGGAAAAACAATAGAATGTCATGATTTTATTGGAACATATCAGTTTACATTCGCTGACATTACTCCAAGTTTTTGCCTAACCTCACATGAATTTCATGCAAAAACAGTAGGAGTCGTAGAGTACTTAGATGAAAACTGTGTCATTGAAATTTACAAACGAAACAAAGGTATGGTTAAACCCATTGGTTCAAGACCGCCAAATCAAACATATAAAACCAAATCTATTCCTCCTCCGGCAGCTCTCGGTTGCATCCTGCACAACTCTTTGCAAATGGCAAAAGGCACAGTTGATGTCAATACATTATGTCACATTGATGCATGGGATGTTCAAACAGGTAAGAATAAACCATTCGACAAAACGCTTCTGGGTGAGGCAATTTCATATATCGACGACACGCTGAAATTGGAAGAAACACTGAATGAAATAACGCTCAGTATTTGCGACAGAAGCAATCTCTTCTTGGCAATTCCTGGTATTCTTTCTGGTGCCGTTAAAGCCAATTATATAGGTCTAATAGAATTGATTCTCAGATATATCAGTAGTTCAGCCCCGGATCCTGTGAAAAGATCGGGCGCCCTCCCACATCCATTTTGTAAATATGAACATTTTACTTTAGCAAACAACATTTGCGACAAACAGTGTGACAGCAAGAACAGTGAAATATCCAGACAGAAGCGACAGTTTGTGACTTCAGTCTTGAGGAACAATGTTGAAGGTCTTTGTGACATTGGCATGGTGATGTGTCATTTAGGTAGAATTAGCGAGTTGGATCAATTCCTGAGCTATTGTGATGGTGAGCATATACTCAGTTACATTCTATATGCCTTAGGTGTTTTGAGGGAAGAAATTGACAAGCCAGCAGATCAGCGTAATTTACCCGCAACGAGAGACCAGATTCAGATAAAGAATTGGATTAGTAAATATGAAGGAAAGGCAACTGATATCATTCATCATCTGCATGTACATGATAGCAAGCTTTCTGAAAAAGTTTTGTTTAAGGTTATTGCTCCAGAATTCTCTCACAGTGTATTTGAACTTGCACATGGGAGCTATGCCAAGTCGTTTTTGTCCAAAGAGGCATGTTCGGAAACGTTACACGCAATGTGGTGGCGTCATTTTGTTTACAGACCGTCGTGGAAGATAGCACTAGCTTTTTTCTTTCCATGCCACAAGCAATCCCAAAATCCTATCTCGAACTTGAGCACTGGTGAGCAAAATGAGGAATCCTCTTCAGTTTTAGATGTGTATGATGTACCAGCTATAAAGTGTACTACACATTGCATTTCACACATAGTGCTTTTAAGCATATACAGTCTTTTAATCCTAGGCATGTCAAACAACTCAATAACGATCCTAGAATATGTGGTTTTCGGATGGATGGTATCTATATTTATTGAAGAAGGATTACAGCTAAAGGGTTATTTTGATAAAAACAGACTACACAGCTTCGGTGTCAAATTCAGGCGATATTTTTTCGAATTTTGGAATATACTTGATTTGGTGAGTTTCATATTTTACTCAATTGCCATCGGTTTGAGAATACCGGCCTATATGTACGCAATTGATGATATATTTATTGCTGCGCACGTGCTCTTATCCCTCAATCTCATAGTGCTGTTTCTGAGATTACTTCAGTTTTTTTCTATGCACAAGCGAATAGGCCCATTGCTAGTGATGGTTCGTTACATGTGTGCCGATGTTCTCTACTTTTTCTTGATCCTTGCAACTGTTCTGGTTGGGTATGGCATAGCAACCCAAGCTGTTCTATTCCCAGAATCACAACTATCTGCTTCACAACTATTCAATATGTTTCAAATACCTTACATGCAATTGTTAGGGGACCTTGATACAGATTTTATCATGACTGCACCAAATGAAACAGATGGTGACCCAGTTGCCAGAAATCATATTGGATTGATAATGGCAGATGTCTTCATGCTATTTACGAACATTCTATTGCTGAATCTGCTGATAGCTATGTTTAACTCGTCATACGAACGTGTTAATGACGACACAGCATTTCATAACATTTTAAACATGTACGAAGTATTGCAGGAATTCGAAAAAAAAAGTGTTATTCCCCCACCACTAGTCCTTCTTTTGTACCCGTTCAAACCGTGTATTTACATCGTAGGTGTATGTCAAAAGTGGAGACGTACAGGTTCTGCAGTTGAAGATAGCAGTCAGTCTGATTTGAAATCTCAGTATTCTGAAAAAGAAAAAAAGGTCTTAATGAAAGTCACAAATAATGCATTACGTGGTGGGGGGGATGATTTGATGGGAGGATCAAGTAGTGATGAGCAAAAAGAGAGCATGTCAGGCTTTCGGCAAAAAATCAAACAAGATATTGGGGGTGCCCTTGCAAAAAACCTGAATAAATCTAGCAACACAAACATGATAAGTCGTACGAATCAAGTCAAGTCTGAAATAGACAACATGAAAGATATAGTGAGTGAAACTTTCAAATTGACACAAAATAATTCTGAAGATAATAAAACATGTAAACCTTCATAAAAGTACCAATTTAGATTTTTTTTAACAGAGTTACAGAAAAATGTATTATTGCTGAACAGATTTTAACATATTTCCACTGGAGTTTTTATGATTTATATAAGTGATGAGCTCAAAACGTTTAGGGTTAAAAGTGCCATCACCCTAATCTTTGGCTTCCTCCACAGATTCTCGATCAGAATCAAGTCATAACTACTTTTA
>JAXGGS010325839.1:0-13584 GCA_035585475.1 Armandia brevis
GGGTCTGGTGGACGGCTTGAGGGCGGGGCTCCTGCTGCTACCCAGTAATCCAGCTACCTCGACGCGGGGTCTGGTGGACGGCTTGGGGCAGGGCTCCTGCCGCTCGTCGTCCTATGTGGATTAGGTTTTCGCACTAAGCTCGGCATCGATTTAGTGAACCATGAGGAGTCTTGAGCAGTAGGTTTTCTAAGTAGTGACGTACCGGCCCAGGCGGAAAGGCATCAGGCAAAATTCCCTGCATCGAGCAGTAGTGAATATGCGACGATTGGCAGCACCTCCAACACAGCGGAACACATACCTATTTATTGTATTGTTGTCTCAAATATATCAGACGCAATATATATATCCCCAGGGCATTTAAAGCGAGCATAGGCAACTAGACAGTCAATATTGTAATAATGACATACATTAATTGTTTATAACTGAATAAGACAGATCGTTATGATGTTGGAAAGATACTCTGACAACTCAAAAAAGCCCATTAACTGTCGGCATCAGTGCACTTTACAGATTGTACGTGGGCATATCATTGGTTATATAATTCTTACTCATAATCGGCTAGATATTTCTTGACTTAAATCCATTTTCTTTTTCGTGTGAATTAAGATTCCCCGCGGTAAACTGAAGGACAACATGATTTTGAGTCCGCTGATATACGCGGTTCAGGGTGGATTACAAATGTCGGATCACTCTCCCTAATCGTTTCATCAATGAATCTTCATCATTAGTTTCAGCTTTTCGTACGCTAAAATCATCATCTGCTCAGTCAGGCGAAAGACGACTTTTAAGTAATTCATCTCACGACAATGATACATCTCTTCCCTAAAGCAGATATACGACCCCGTCAATGTGAAGGGTGTCATCAAACGTAGCCGTATGTTATAACACTACCCGGGGCGTTCGTGAGAGAACATTCTTATTCATCCTATGTAAGAGTAACGATTCCAGAGGACTATCACTGTAAGTGACGGAATAGTAGTATATGGCAGAAGGTTGATACTACTAACAGAGACCGTCCTCCACCATCACTTGAGAGAACACTGCCACTGATGATGCCCCAGGAAATGTAGCGAAGAGACTGTAACACGAGTACCAGCTTTGGCTTCTAATTTGACTTTACAAATGTCAATCTCAGGGAAGGTTGTATGAATACCGTTATTGAATTTAGAGAAGGCTCTGTCAAGGTCCGTCAAGGTACTTTAATAGTTACGTTTGATATTCATATTTTAAGCACCTATTTCGAAAGTTGTGATTTACAATTCACCGACTGTGATAGCCAATCACACAATTTTTTTGTAAATCATTCGATAATTTTATAATAATACTTTCAATCTTATATAAGGCATGTTGAAGTTTCATTCAGTTTATAATTTTTGCAATTATTTATCGTAAACATGAATTATATTTGTACAGGGCGAATCATTGGCTACAACTGCACAGAATGCTTGTGTATGCACAATACTCCAATACTCGCTTAGACTAAAGACACTAAAAATGAGTATGGTATGGAATTATGTGTGCGACAATTACCAGATTGTCTCGCTTTGTTATTAACCTTAACAAGTTTATTCATTGAATATTAGTTTAAAACGAATCCTAGATCATTACACACTCATAATCGGTACCTATTTGCAATTTTTATTCACCAATCGGATTGGGGTATCAGATTTGTGTGTTCAATTCACTCTTGCTGCATGGCAGATTTCTCTTTATTCGAAAGCCCTGAATTCGTCTATATCGTCATTGTAATGATGAGCGAATGTATGCAGTTTTAAAATATGCGGCCTCACATAAGGTATGATTTGAATACTTTGTAATTCTTTGCACGCACAGATAGCGATTTGTTGGTGAAAAGCGATCGACTAACCAACATTAATGCGGCTATAATGCGCGCATAAAACGTGGAAAAGAGGCAGATCTCTGCGGATGGCGATCTATCTAAATCTGAGATTCTTAGCGGTTGATGCCTTCCGGAAACTCCTTCTTCTCCTGGAACGTAAGGGTGTGGAGCTGACGAATGTGTGTTGTGTGTCAAGACCCCTCCTCAGAAATCACAGATTAGCGGTGGAAGTAGGGTCCTGGACAAAGCCGAAGACCGAAAGAGCAAAACGACTCTTCAAAGAATGCCTTTCCGTGGTGGTCGAACTCCATTTCCTGTAAACCAATGTAGGTTGTACTGTATGCTACGTAAAAACTATGTACAGTACATGTATGAAGGAGCGTATAGCGGCCTCTGATGTTATGAGGCTACAGCACAATTCATTTATTACTACAATGTTTATTACTATACTACTCACTTTGCACGTTACACATGAATGAGTGTCTTAACTAGCCGCATGATATTATTGCGGTATACACTCGTCATATAGAGAGTAAATAATTACTCTATTTCTAATATAAACTATATATTTACGTAAATATTATCAACTCTATAAATTTGTTGAATAGAGAAAATCTTTATTATAGCCTGAAAACAACGATGATAATTTGAAGGTTCAAATGACATATCTGATGAATTGAGGATTATATATCATACCTTTTTGAATTAATGGTTGAGTCTCATCATCTCCATGCAATTGGTTGTCTTGTAACGCATAGAAATGTGCAACATGTGGAGCCTATTGGCTAAAAAACTGCATTTCGGAAGGCAATGGCACAGGACAGCGCATTCGGAATTGTTGAGGATATCTGTATGTCTTCTTAATACCATGCACATCTACCATGTGCCATTTAAATTTTTACACACACACTATAGAACGATACTCGACACGTTGCTGCTTCCAGTGAATGTGTAATGAAGAGTTACGTATTTGTGTCAGCCAGTTTCAGCATTAAAGAAGCACTTGATCTAAATATAATGTAAGCATAAACTCTAAGGGCCGAGTCATTATTTAGGAATTGGGAGGGCTGGGCAAATATAGGGCGGCAGATAATTTATTTGCGAATTTACGAT
The DNA here is from genome assembly GCA_035585475.1 of Armandia brevis. Lineage (NCBI taxonomy): Eukaryota > Metazoa > Annelida > Polychaeta > Opheliidae > Armandia > Armandia brevis. The sequence goes on from JAXGGS010325839.1 coordinate 2,954, forward strand.
AGGGAGGGTCATAATTTTATTTATGAATGAATAGGGAGGGTCATAATTTTTTGGGTTGTATATAGGGAGGGTCAAATTTTACCAACAACTGGGAGGGTCAAAATTTTTTTTTTTCGGATTTTGGGAAAATTTCCCAGCCCTCCCTACGGGTAAATAATGACTGGGCCCTAACCTCACATACACCTTTTTACTTTTTTTATTTACAGCTACACATATATATAAATTATCAGTGAAATTGATCATTTGAAGTCGAAATATCTGCTCAATATATTTGAAGGACTCTAACTTCAGTAAAATTACACCATTTGATGTGCTCCGAAAAACGCGCACAAAACACCAAGGTGAAAATGCAACTAGTTAGCTTAAAGTTTGATTCTCAGACCACTCACACACATGCTGTTATCTCCAAATTTTACGGGTTATATATTTTCGTTTTTCATGGAAAATTTGTTTGACTAAGAAGAATTCACCTGAACCATGCGATTGCAATGCCTGTGAATTGAAACATTTACGCCTGATTAACATGAACTGTAAGCTGGTGCTGAAACATACAAAAGTTGAGAATTTCGACACAAATCGAGCAGGGTCAGCAAGATGCAAGAGAGGCACTCATGCCTACAAACATGATCAATGAAGCAGTTAAACGGCAGCAGGAACTCTTTTTTCAATAAGAGAAACAAGACTTGCAGATCACGGAAGCGATAAGACGCAGCACCATAGTTAAAGCAGTCACCTAAGTGCCCAGTAGCTCAACAGGAGCCAAAATGAGAACAAAAGACAGCCTCAGCCCATGAAGAGCGCGAGATTGCGAAGCAGTGGGCTGGGGCATGGCAGAAACTGATGATTAAAACTACAATAGTTACAGGGACTGTAACTCCAGCAGACAAAGAAGGCTTAGGAATGCGATTGGGACTTACATCAATAAAAGAAGAAGTCAGCCCTAGACAGAACTGGAGCGTCCTCAATAGAAGTGGCTACCGCATCACTACATCTACTGTGATAGTAAGTTAACCCAATTAAAGTTTGACCAGGGTTTCGCCTTATGGGCAAAGGAGTGCATCCATACCGTTCCGGATTTTGTAGGGGTTGACAAAATGTATCATGAAATACAGACCAAACTCGTAACCAGAAGCTGGGCCCTAGAATATATATATTTTTCTTAATGGCGTACAAAGTGTGTTCAACAAAGCCAGGCAGGAGATCATCTGTAAGAAGTGGAGCCAGTTATGCAAAGACGCGTACAAATCCGATTCAGGAAACAAGGGAAAGAGCCGGGACAGAAGACTACCGAATTCCCAGAAACACCATTTATACGCATGGAACAATGGAACCTCTTCATGGTCAGCCTCACACAACTACATCGGCTCACCTTTGTCAGGACTGCTACAGAAAGGGCAAGGTAAAAAAACACTGGGCCGTGTCTGATCGGTGTCCATACAAAAAGAGCCCCAAGTGTCCAAAAAACTAAGGCAGCCAGTCCTATGCTGACAACCAGGAGGATGACCGGAAGGGCTTTGGACATCAGGTTTCACATTAACTTTCTAACGTTTCAAGTAAAAATTATATTTCTACTGGCGTTTAAAGTTTCTCATGTTAAAAGTACAAAAGTGATTCTCTCATCGTTGAAAGGAAAAAAGGCCATTTCCACCTCGTTAAAAGTACAAACCAGCCTCTTAAGTGCAAAGCAGCAGGGAAGTCTCACGGCCCCATTAACACCCAAAACTAACACTGAATGTACTAATGTGAGGGTAGTAGTTAGCACATAAGACACATGTTGCACACTTGTTAACAACACCACAGAGATAACTGGATCCCATGTCAAGCCACACACATGCTCAAACAGCTACTCTAAATTATGTACGTCCAGATTAGGCAATACAAATCATTCCCATAAATCAAAACCCTGGAATCAAATCCCAGAACATTATATCAGCCCTCTGACATTATAAGTAAGGCCCAGACAGCTGAAACCTCTTCAAATCCAAATCTGTAAATCATGGAGAACACAACCACCACCTGTGTGGCACCCATGAGAGCCGGGGTTGTACCCTCTGTCCAAAGGAAAGGGTATGTATGCATCCCGTCACTCTTTCATCACTACTATGGATTTTTGTATATATTATGGGATTTTATAAGCCTTGAGTTGTACTCAAGATTTTGAAAGTATTATCATTATTACATTTGTCACACTTTATATGTGTTGAGTATAATCAGCCTGTGTTGATTTAATGACAGACACAAGGCTAACGTCAGGTTTTGAATGTAAATATGTAAAAACATTTTTGACATCGAGTCACATTCCAAATCAATCTTCATTCTTAATGTAAATATTGATTGTTGGGAGCAGGACCATCCCTTTACTTTTTACTGGACAACAAGAGAATCACGTCACATGATGGGTAAGTTGTGGTCCCTTGGGAATTCTCGTCAGGTCCAGCCTGATGGGCAGTTGGGAAAATAGTTACTTGTGTATGTCTACTGCTTATGTAAACGCAGCAGACCCCAAGGCCATTCTCATTTTTAGTTACTAATAAAAAACTCAAGTTGTTGCGCCAACCAAATACAATTGTTTTGTTTTTCCATATGTCTCTGTTTCCAACGTACCCAGTAAAAGGTACAAATAAGCTATAACACGTTTTAACGTGACAAAGTTAGAAAAAGGTCATGTTGTGTGACCTGAGAAGCAATGATTATGTCACGGTATTGATACCCTACTAAACTTTTTTTGGGAATTGATTACTCAATTAATAAGGGTCTTAAAACAGATTATGACACTTCTTTTTAATGACAATTATTGCCACTTTACGAACTTTCAATAATTTGGTGGGGGGTGGGGGCTTCCTTATATCAGTCTGACGTGAGGCCAGGCTTTCCAAACTTTTGGTCCATCCAAGCTATTTAAGGTTGGGGATCAATATGGGCTGATTCATGCCAAAATGCTCATAATATATACCCCAGACCTAGAGCTCCAATTAAAATAAGCGGGCTTTCCAAGCAGCCGGAGCTCAAAAAGAGGGGAGCTACCCCCCCCCCCCAAACACACACATCCTCATAGTGCGAGTTAAATCCCCTATGGTATATAGGGCCCACTGATTCGCGCTCCGGTCGCTCAGAATGCCCCCTTACCCTTATTTTACATATATCCGGCACAAAGATGCGGACCAGCTCACAGTGACTGGCAAAATGCACCCGCTGCTCGTACTAATTGACTAAATGGAATAAATGTTTAATGTGCGACCTCGGTGGGGTCACGGAGGATATGAGTTGACTGCATGTGCTTGTTACATGGGCCCTTTTTCTGGAGGCTTGATTTACATGAGTGAGGCTGTTTTGGGGCGAGATTTTCATGAGTGGGTCTATTTCTTGGACGAGATTCACATGGGTGTCCTGTGGTATCAATTTTCATGAGATTTTGACGAATGGACCTAAAATTATGATATTTACAAGAGTAGACTTTATTTCATGAGATTGTGATGAATGGACCTAAAATTCATGTGATTTACATTGGTGGGTCTATATTTCATGAATTTACTCGAGCAGTCGATATTTCATACATTTACATGAGTGGGTCTAATTTAAGCACTCGATTGACATGAGTGGGTTTATTTAGGCACTCGATTTACATGCGTGGGTCCACAACGCCAATAAGGCGGGCGAAAGGTATCAGCGGGTAGAGGGTGCCGCCTAACTGATCGCAGCATTTTCCCCAGCGCGTAATTTTGGGTGTAATTTATATCATAAGGAAGAGCTAATCAAGCTCTATTGCCTTATATAATTTTCAAATGTGAAGCCCCGCTCCTATAGATAAACTAAGTGTTTGAAATAAATGGCGGTCAAAGCGGGGGTCACACTAACAGCGGGGGTCAAACGGGGGGTTACAGCGTGGATATCAGCGGGTGGGACGATCAGCGGGGATCACATCGGGTGTGTGTTAAGTATCTGGTGCAAGATTAATCAGAATATCAATTGTGTCCAATATTGTAATTAACTACTGTTATTTCGGAAGATACTATACATTTCATTATTTTAGAATGATGATAAGATGTAACAATTATATGTTAATGATTATTAGATTAGATTAATTGAAGTTCAATTCTAAAGTCGTAAAAAGGAGTTCATGCCACATGCAATTCATCTATTTCAAACTATCCTTCTCCTTAATTAGCCACATTCGGAAACTAAGCTACATGCGGAAATGAATACGAGCAAAGCAAAAACAAAAAACTTACTACATCTAACTGTAACACCTTGAAAATAAGACTACGGTAGTAGGGGTGGGTTTAAATCGCAGGTATGCTTGAATCAAAAAATTTGACTAAAATACTGAGTATACAAATGCAGTGTATAACTGACAACTATAACTACAACAATGAATATATTATAAACAGATGGTAATTGTTTCCAGTTTCTATGACGTATATTTATTATTTTAAATAAACAGAATTTGGGTTTAATTCTTGGGTGAAATTAGGGCCAGGTTTTACTGTATCACATGTACACCTTATTGAGATAGCGACTAAGCAGGATAACCTTAAATAGTGGTGAACTAAGAGTGAAATGACCAAATAATACACTTGTTAGTACAAACATGTATAATTCTCGGGAGCTCAATTATGGCGTTTAATAAGGGTACCGATGGCAATTAGTACGAATCAAACATAAAATAACTAAAATATATAATTTTTTCAACCCATGCGGACCGAAACACCATGGAAATGTTAATACGCATAACCACTCAACTGCATGCTTGAATTCCCTGATTTAAATGATCCCCGCTGTAACCCCCCGTTTTATCCCCGCTGTGACCCCCGCTGCACCCGCTGGTACCTTTTCCCCGCTGGTACCTTTTCCCCGCTGGTACCTTTCGCCCGCCTTATTAGGGCTGTGTCTTATTTTACCGAACCGAAGGCGAGGGCAAAGGCCGAGCTGCAGGTTCGGTTCCTGGTAGATGTACATTTGGGTTTGTTATTGTTTAACAACGGGCCCACACGACAAAATAAAAGTGACCGCTCTTTGCGGGTCACGTGCTCCTTCTAAACTTTTAAGAAGGAGCTGAAGGGATTGGTGGACAAAGGGGTCTTGGTTTAGTAGTAAAGAAACATAATACTGGCCAGACAGAGGAATCAGACAGAGAACAATAGGTCTAACATTTCTTTTGATATATATTGACTCATGTCTAGACATGATTAGCTCAGGCACTTTTAACAATAGATCAAATGCCACATTTGAGCAATTCTGAAAATAACTCACTAATAATAACTACATCCGGCCCGCATGTATTTCAGCTCGAAATAACCCTAGGGGGTGCAGCGACTTAATGTATATATATAACCATTTGTATCGCTGATTAAAACAGTCGGAATGGACGTTAAATGAATTGCAAAAAGCCGCAGGCACATGCAGTCAAAGTTTTTCCTCCGTTCCCCCCCCCCCCCCCCCCCCCGAGTGTTCGACATGAATCGATAATTTCATCCGGGCCGCATGTATTTCAGCTCGGAATAACCCCAGAATTGGGCAAGATTCTGCTCAGGTTGACTCATCATTATGGCGTAAATAAGCTTACATAGATTTACGTTAATCAGCTAAGATATCCCCCACATCGTAAAGCTATGAAACAGCTCTGATATATCTCAAATTTGGATCGGTGGGCCGTAATATAGGGACGGTGCCCCCCCCCCCGTCCGCGGGAGCGTGACTTCCGTAAATGTAGTGGCATTTTCGGAAATTCGTTCAGAGACATTGCCTATTGTTTGAAAGATCGCGATTAGCTCATTGGATGGCTAACGCAACATTTGGTTATTCACATGTCTAGTCGGCAGTCGTCCACAATTCAAGCATCTCTTTTATCTTGGTCAATTGACGGATCTGAACGGAGGTAATTTAACATTTTATCTACTTATTTGATCAATCCAGGCTACATGGTAAAGCAAACTATGCACGTGTACCATCTTAAGAAGAAATATGTGTATATACGTACTTTGAACACTTTAGTTATGGTCTGTTTTACGCAATCTAGAATTTATACGATTAAACGGGATTACCTGGCGGAGGCAAACTCTTAATTTATAGGGTTAAGGTTTAATTGTACCTGACCAACAATATTTCGATATTGACGAATTTCGCCCTGGAAAAAAACTAGATATCCCCTGATTATAAAATCTAACGTGGGGTTTGTCCCGCTGGCCAGCAGCTGTTTAGGTACAAAACACCGTCAAAATACATGGCCCTACAGATAGTTGAATCTTTATGGTTACTTTGTCATTATTTGCAAGATGAGGACTCTTCGTCGCCAACATTTTGTTCCGATGGGTGTCTTTTGTTGTATTTGTGGCCAGGTAAAAGTGCTCGAGGCAAGTGTAGATCGAGATTTATGTGCGACGGGCGTGATCTATCGTGATTTACATAGAACAACTCAGTTCTACCTTATCCCACAGGAAAGGGTGGGGCGGTACCTACATTGACTTGCATCACGGTTAGCTGCACGGCCGAACATCCCCATACTAAAATAGGGATATGCAGAGCAGATCTAGAACTCCGAGACACGCGCTCGGTAACCTTGCACTACTGACATGTGACGTCATGGTCTGGGAGAGCTATTTTCGTAAAACTATAGTCGCCCTTTCCGTATAACATGTACAACAATCCGGTCAACGGCAGCTTTATAGTTTGGGAGAGCACAAATAGCACACGTGCTTGACTGTCGGTACATCGGGAGTGTACATGTCTACGACCATTCAATCATGTACGCTGTCTTGAGTTCATTTAAAAATGAACGGAGATAATTTATATATAATTAACATTTGATTAATTCATGATTTCATATCCGCCTGAGAAGCAATGCTCATGTGTTTAGCTTATTAGATTATTGGCGATAAACGAAATCAATTATCAGAAGACATAATTAATTGTTCTTATGTTAAGAATAATGTAAATATGTCAATAGTATCAATTCGAGCTTTTTGTTGAGTATTTCAGCAACTATTGGTCCCAAATAAAAATGTAAATCAATTCAAGACCATTTGTACCGCTGAATAAAACAGTCGGAATGGATGTTAAATGAATTGCAATTTTTTTATTAGGTATATCTCAAAGTAATAATAAAATAAACCTGCCGCCCCTAATTTCACATAATAAAATTAAAAAAAGCACCTGCCGCCCCTAATTGACAAGGAAGAAAAAAAAGAAAAATGGAAAAATAAAAAATAAATATCCCCCAAACCGACTCTCACCCCCTAAATGTGCCTAAAACCCCTTAAAATGGGCCAAATGTTTAAAAATAAATAAAAATAAAAAACAACTGCCGCCCCTACAAATTCGCGGGCCCGCCACCCCCTAAATTCCTGGCGAAAAAAACAAAACAAACCTGCCGCCCCCTTTTTCGCAGAAAAGATATAAAAAAACCTGCCGCCCCCTTTTTCGCAGAAAAAAACAACAACAACGAAACTAGACCTGTCGCCCGCACTCTTCGTTTCAGGCAAATAAAAGCCTGAGGAAAAACTTATTAATTTTATGGGGCCTAAACTGTGTTCACATGAATTTCAACAATTCATGTATAAAACCGGTCTTTAATCTATTCATAAATACAAAGGTTGTTCATGAGTTCGTATACATCATTCATGATACCATGGTGAATAATTATCACTTTGTTTGTTTAGCACGGAAGTCATCGAACAGACGATATGAGTATCATGACCAATAGGAAAGCTGAATCGAAAAAAGAGAAAAGAAGAAACAATGGCGATAAGAACAACATCCCAAATGAAACAGATGGATCTGGCAAGACACCAGCTGACAACGTCTTTCCCAAAGATGGCACCAAATCATCAGTTGGAAAAAGGAAAATCATCACCATGCGTAGAAGCTTTGCTGTTCTAGGAATAGTTTTATTGGTGTATCCTTTTCTGATATGTGATGTGTTTAGAGCTACAGAGCCTGAATCGTCCATCACAATGCTGATGATACAGTACAGCCGGAATTACATGCAGTGTCACTCTGACACATGTAGCTCCATTCTTATAGAGCTACGTTCATACCTGAGGGAAAACCCGATTGAAAATGACGAAATCGTAGAAGAACAAGAAACAGAACAATCTAACGAGGCCAAACAAAAGATTGCTCAGAGGCAACAGAAGATAATTGTCACAAGTATCTGGGACCAGATTATTTCATGCTTCCAGATGGCAAAGGTGTCAAAGAAAGATGCTACTGAATTTGAAAAGGATTTACAGACGAACTTCCACTACAAGAAATGGCATGGCAAATCAAGCCAAGCTACATATGAGAGGGTCAAAGGCGATAAACTTCCAGAGTTCTTCCAAAAAATGTCTGAGGCTTATGGCTGGGGAGAAGAATTTGAAAAACAGGTGGATCTTGGAGGACTCTTTGCTGAAAAATGGCAACAGAAATTACTTGATCTTAAGTTTACCCCGGTAGAAACTAGTAACCTGAGATATGGTATGATCGGGATGTCCAAATATCCAGATTCTGACCATGTCGCCATTGCTTATGTCGAATATGGAGTTGATTTTGAATTTGCCCCACAGGTGATGGAGAAATTAGTTAAAGAAGTAAAGGAGGGATTTTTTAGGAACTCAATTGTTCAAAAGATTGAGAAATCGTACGGGACACCAACAATGGATGAAACCCAGATAGATAGGCTGACGAATTATTTCCGGTATAAAGCTCTCAAAACATTCGTAAATGAAGGCTTTCTCGAAGGGCCAATTAATGATGAAAACGAATTGAAAGAAGTCCCAAAAGGAATCGATATTGAAAATTGAGTACAATGAGTGTGATTGTTTACTTCTGTGTACCATCGGAAAATATTTCCGGTTATCCGGAGCCAGATTATCTACATATATGTATATTACCAGACGATTTGCATTGAAGTAATTTCGAATGAATCTTCGCTTTAAGTTAATTCGCTCGTTACACATCGCATCGTATTCAGGTTTTTGTAGCCGTAGATAGAGATTTACATCTTCGATGATTATTGTAATATACATAACTAAGAAAGTGCGAGTTATATCGATAAACAATACTTAATGTGATTTGTAATTCAGATGAACACTTAATTGAATCTTAGATCGTCTTGACTAGGAATATTTTTTCACTTTATAGATTGAAGCTTAATATCCGATATTATATTTACTTTCCACCCAATTCCTGAATGTTTTTTATGTTGACCTTTAAATGTGTTAATCAATTTTCATTTGTGAAAACAAACGTTTTCCATTTTCTAGTGATCAATAAATATTGATGATTAATCCACTCACTTGTTCTTGCCTCTGTTTAACTATTTAAATTAGATTAATGTTTTACGGTAACTGACGTTAAAACAAATATAAATTTGTCCCCGAGTACCTTATATGTTCGGACAAATGTTGTAGACAAGTATCGTCGGTATTTTCAACGTACACCAAATATAGATTGACATACGTTAAGATAATGACACGAATATGACACCAAATTTGATCTGTTAGGGAGCATGATACGACAGTTTCTTACATGTAAGCTTAAGAAAATGCATAGGCTATAAATGCTGTGGGTGCTAAGTAGCGTTTTAGAGATTTGTCAACTCATACGATTAAATAAGTTATCAAAGAGTCAATGCAGCATAACATTTCTACCCGTAAATCGGTATCTGAGCTTTAACAATGATCTTAAAAAGGAGTGCGTAGTCTTTGTCATCGTTTAGTTTTTACGACATCTAAAAAGCATAAAACACATGGTATTATTTACCATACATCTAAGCGCTCCGTATGGAGAACTAGAGGAAGACCTTTTATGAAGTGTTGTAATCGTCCTAGATGGCTGTTCGAAGGAAGAAGGGGGGGGGGGCACTCCATATAACCTGTACTTTAGTCTGACCAAAACAGTCCAGTCGATGAATTTTACCAGCTGCAATAAAAAATGGTCAACATACACATCGGTAAATATATGAACGTTCTGCTTTTTCGAGTCTCTTGTCATGTTTGATTTCTGTAATGTTAGAGTATTTCACAAATATAGTACTATTCGAGCGAGATTTGTGTAAGTTATAGTTTGCCGTTGCTTGTAAGCTAAATAGTTATACATCTAATTTAAGGAATAGAATTCATACATTATGTCACATTGAACATTTAAAGTATTACTATATTTGATTACAATACCATAGCAACTACCTAGCACAGATTACGACAAATGCAGCCTTTGATAATAGCTTTTCATGATCAATTGCTAATAAACTCAGACATAAAAGCTGTCATACTGAGGTAAAGTGCGACCACTGATTGATACTCAGGGATTAACTATATTTGCAGGTCGGATATCAGCTTTTAACTTGCGGCAATATGTCGCACGATAAGGCAAAACATTGTGTCTTGCTTGGAAACAATTTTATCAACCTTAATATACACTGTAAAATGTAAATTAGAATAAATGAAATCTAATCGCAAATAGAAGCAATGCAAATTATTAGAACCAAATTAAAATATGTTTAGCGGGGGGTATTCCTTCTGATACATTATCAAGAACCATATAACAATGCGTCTCATAGAAGATTTACATTTGGGTATATATACATTAGGCCATATAAAATTATTAAGTTGTTTCTCAGGCCCCGCCCGCATGGGCCTGAGACCCCCCGCCCC
>JAXGGS010325950.1:0-13583 GCA_035585475.1 Armandia brevis
GCTAAGGGTTGGGATCTGACGGACCCCCACGCAACGTTCACCGAACGTTCGTGGGGGGTTGGTTAATAACCAGTTCTGTGCCAACCAGCAGCCAACGTTTGTTTTTTGTTTTAAATCAACGTTTATTTTGAACATTTCCGAAGGGAGGGGTTAGCGGGGCAACAAGGAGCGGTAGAGTTTAGCTGGGAGCGGGAGGGTTAGCAGGGTAACCAGGAGCGGGAGGGTTTAGCTGGGAGCGGAAGGGGTTAGCAGGGTAACCAGGAGCGGGAGGGGTAAGCTGGGAGCGGGAGGGGTTAGCAGGGTAACCAGAAGCGGGAGGGGTTAGCTGGGAGCGGAAGGGGTTAGCAGGGTAACCAGGAGCGGGAGGGGTTAGCTGGGAGCGGAAGGGGTTAGCAGGGTAACCAGGAGCGGGAGGGGTTAGCTGGGAGTGGGAGGGGTTAGCAGGGTAACCAGGAGCGGGAGGGTTTAGCTGGGAGGGGGAGGGGTTAGCAGGGTAACCAGGAGCGGGAGGGTTTAGCTGGGAGGGGGAGGGGTTAGCAGGGTAACCAGCAGCGGGAGGGTTTAGCTGGGAGTGGAAGCAGTTTGCAGGGCTCCTGGTTATCCTGCAAACCCCCCTCCTCTTTCTGATTACCTTGTTCACACAGAGTGATCAGTATATATCAAAAGGCGAAGTCTGAAAGGAGTGGCTTCTTTTCACCCTTTAACTTAACATACATGTATTGAAACATGCGGAGTGGCTTCACATACCGGGGTATGCCGCTTAGTTACCGCGGGTTAGGTGGTTGGTTACCAAGGGACGTGTGCTTGCTGTGTTCAAGTCCAAGAGCACACACATCAAAGGCAACAAATGTCCATACACATACATGCAGTCACCACGGAGGTGTGAATTCGGGCCCGGGAACATATGTATATTATGTACAGGAGGACAATGCCAACCCTCTTCCACCCGGCTCCCAGATATCCACAGATTTCATTTATGTGGTTTGTCGCACATACATTAGGTGCGAAGCTCGAGTCCCGGGAAAGCTCTAACTGGGTCGATGGCGACCGCAAGAGTGACAAACTAAACTTTGATACACATTTATACACAGATCACAACGGTTTGTATCTGTGAACTATCATTAATCATAAATAATTTGATTCATGTCAATAAAAACTCGAAAATCAAGTATCAAATGTTATTTAAGGCCAGTGTATTTATTTGTCTCAGTATATATCAATAAAAATTATTAGCAGTTCCGTGGCCGAGTGGATAGCATGCAGGACAGCAGTTGAACATGCAAGTGAGTTCGATCCCCCAAAATATCAAACTATTGAATTCTTTCTTTGTCTTGCATATTTACCTAACAATGCCTTGAATCTGATGCCTTCAATAAACAGCCGCAAGATAACAAATATCCTATAAATCAACGCCTATCAATCGTGTTTTAAAAAAAAATTAAAGTGGCTAATCAGCAGCTCAAGGTTTTTATACTTCATTACGTTTGCTGAACGTTATATTCTAACGTTCAATTAAACGTTGGGAGAACGTTGGGTGCAAACATTGGTGTGAACGTTGGATCAGGGTTGGAAAAACCCGACATTTTGACGTTGGGAGAAGGTTTGTCACGAACGTTCTGCCAACCTGAGACCAACGTTCGTGGAACGTCCTCCCAACGTTCCCCTGTTACCTGGGTAAGCACTGTTAGTGTAGGAAAATTTAATACTAATATGCATGCACTAAAGGGATCCTAACTCGCAGCTAAACATGTATACCACATCCGGTGGCCTGGTGGACAGTCGCCTAAATCACCCAGATCCTTGATATCCAGAGCCCCTTTTATCGCTCAGGCTTCCAGACTCAACACTGAGAAATAACAAGTACCTTTCATACGTTTAGGAGTATGATATCACTGATTGCTCATTATGTGCTGCATTTGACAGATTTTTGTCTTTTGACGTGCTGATACAATCAACCCTGATTACTTTCCTGATAGCTAGGAGGATCGGCAATTACGCGGAATTTTTTCTTGTCCTCTCCACTTTCATCTATCTATCACTACATTAGTTCGCCAACTTTATATCACGCAGCTCGGGCATCTTGTCACCTGATTAGAATACGCTCTGTGATCGTCTGGCTTTTCCCCCTTTAGCGCCCGGGACAATTCCCGCCACTACATTTCGGTCGTCTGCTTGAGTTCCCGGATTCATGAATGGATGGCACATGCGAGGGTGCACGGCTAAAAACATTAAAATAAGATGCACATCCCTATATGTGTTCATATAAGAAAATGCACTGAGTTGAACTGAGTGACCTTAGCGAATCTCCCAAGCCGAAATCACACCCACAATGACCAAGGCATCCGAAAACCTGGGACAGACTCAATTGCCTCAATATGATAACCCTTCCTACCGTTATTATGGCTATAGATATTCATTGTTGGGTGCATATTAGATCGGATCAGAGGCCCTCTGAGCGTCCAGATTGATAATACAACATATTGGGCGTTACGGGATTTGTACCGTATTCCACCGAGCTTTGTGGCTCCCGGCAATTTTCACTCGACCTTGGTTATATGTACCAGGGATTGGCGCGTAAATATATGAAGGTCATCAGGAACGGCCCCACCGTTATCAAATACACGCAGCCGCTCGTTGACAGTTTAACCTGACCAGTTAACACGCAAAATTGATTACGCATTAATGTGAAGACGTCACAAGGATACGTTTACCGTGTGCAGGCGTGTCCGTACTTAATCAAGGCACCAAATCTAGTAGGTCAATTGCAGTAGGAAGTTACGTGTGACAAACAACTCAGGTTTTACACGTAACTTGGAAGAATGTTGCAAAGAACGTCTGTACACTTGACGAGTCGGGTGAGAAGGTGAGTTGGTCAGTGTAAAAAACGGGTAAACATATCTTGTTACTGGTCTAACAAGCATGTAAACAAAGTGCCTTGATATGTGATCATTATTCCGACTTTGGAGATTCCTAGAATCTTTAATTCTGTCCAAAAGTTAATTAATTTTCCCATTGCTCGGCTCAATCAACGGGAAACCTCGCTGTGAGCAAATAAGCTAATATATGTACATGTTGATCTTGAAATGCGGCTGACACACGTCTGTTTGTTACTTATTTTCCTATATCTTGGCTCTAACTATGAGAAACCACAGGGGCGTTCAGTTGGGCGAAATGGGACCGATTTTTGCAACGTTCATTAAACTTCTGACTCTGGTCATGTGAGATTGGGTTAATCAAAATCTTACTGGGTATTCACTGTAACCACAAATCAGCCTAATTATATGTTAGACTTGGCTAGATTATGGCGAATCTAGCTGTTAGAGTCTGAGACTCCTGCCTGTAATTAATTATGTAAGTGACCAGAACTGAGGGGAAAAACAATTAATCATTTCATTGTGATTCATTCAATTCGGTTTACTTTTTAAACACAATTATGGGCTGTGTACACTGATGGAAGACAGTTCACAAATCAAGCAAACTGATGTAAGACAGTACACAAATGGGTTGTTTACACTCATGTCAGGTAGTGCACACATGGGTTGTGTACACTCATGTCAGGTAGTGCATACATGGGTTGTGTAAACTGATGTAACACAGTACACTATTGCGTAACTACTGTGAGACATACCATGAGTAGGCGGCGTATGAGGGTTTCAGGAGGGCCGAGAGGGGCGGGGGACCAATGGGGGGGGGAGAGCAGGTGATCAAGAGGGGTTATCGAGAGGGCAGGCAGGGGGTGAGAAGTTCGAGGGATATCCGAGTGAAGATGGGGGGTCAATGAAAGGGTTCAGTAGGACAGATACCCGAGCACCCCATCTCTTCCCAGTGATAATGCTGAGTAGAGACAGAATGCGCAAATAAGGAGATCACATATTACTTACAAGAATTAATTTGAAACTAAGTAGGTGCTAAAATGTCACCTTATCATCACATGCAGTATATAATTTGAATCATGTGAATATTCTAAAGCTGCAAATCCAGAATAGTTGACGATGGGAACTAATGTATGAGCAGTATGGTATAAGTCAGACTTATTAATATGATTAGTAATCAAGTGCAATCCCCATAGACCCCCTCCCCCCTGTACACCGAAAATTTATTCCCGGCATGCCCCAGTTATGATGCACATAGGAAACCCTAATCTCAATCTGTCAGCATTGACCCGACCTTTCCTATCCGCGGTTCACCGTTTGTAACATGGCAGGATTTTATCAGTAGATTGTGATGGATGTTGAGACTCTCCTTCCAGTTTATCCGCCATACATCTTACGCCGAGGTGTAATCAGGTTATAAAGATGGCTTTTGTTTATCCGGGAACGGGAACTTGCGTTCGCTTTAAGGTGATAATTTATGTGTTATCCGCCTTAGAACTTAATTTGTCAAGCGTGGCAGACGCCAAACTACACACAGGTGCTCAATGTTTGTCACCACAGTCCTACAAATCACCCTATATCAGACAGACATGATTTCTGACTGTCCCCTGATTGAGTCTTGAATGAGCGTGACTTGGTTATAGGTCACATGTCTAAGTCCACCGGTAGGACAATAATTGAAGAGGTCATACAAAATAGATTTTTTTACTTATTTGCCAATTTATATAATATATCTGGGTGATAGTTTCACAGGGTTGACACGGAAAGCCACTCGGTAAAATCGAGAACACCTTGACAGCCGTAGATTCTAATACGCTATTATCGGATTGCGAGCGGTGGAATCGGGTGATCATTGCCATGAAATCATTGTTTTTGTGAGTTAATTTAGAGACCGTGGCTGGCGGACAGGGAAACTTGACACCGGGCTGGAGTATCAGCTGTTATCCTCTGTGTTTCACCTACCTGGCGCGGCGCCACTGAGCAGACGATCGTGAGGCGCCCGCGCGAGTTTCCCCCGCTCCCAGAAGTAGGGCGCCATCGATGCTCTACTAGCATACTGGAATAAACAGCAGAGTGCGCAGGGGGGGGGGGGGGGGGAGGGGCGGGGGGGTTTAAGAACCGCGCCAGACGATCGTGCGAGCAGACGACAGACGACTTTTGGCGGGAAGATAACGGCAGCAGGAGAGCGCTAACAAGAGCTGCTGTTAAACATGCGCCGAGTGGCGGGAAAACATTTCCGACGTGCAAGGCACTTGTGAGATCTCACGACATGAATATTTATGACAGAGTAAAAACTGTTATCTTCTGGAAATGTGGAAGGAGTGTTAACGAGTGACCAAAACTTGAGTGTAATCATCAATCGACATTGCGGTTTTTACTGCCATCACTGCACAGAAGTCTGAGTTGATGTGTCATCGTTACCATGTTGCAGAAGTCGGACTTGTGTCGATATTTCAGCTCTGATAACAAAAGACACAGATTAATAATTGACAGTGTTTTTTTCCGTGCTTCCAGGGATCAGTAGGTACAAATGCTAACCACATGTCTTTCTGAATGCCCGAGGCACTTGTCTCCAGTCACCGATTTCCGGCTGCATTCTAGGACGCGACAAGAAACGTCTAGATTTTAGAAATCAGGAAGGTAACTATGACCCGGTCAGATGGAAACAAGAATACCGATTACCATCATACATTAATCGCGCGCAATCCTATTCATGGAAACCTTTTATTCATGGAACTGTGGTCGTCTGCTACCGGATTCCCGGCGCTTTATGACATGATTTACTACAAACGGGATATATGACAAATAGCCAGTGGACTTCCCTGACATTAATATCGGAAGTTGCTTTGTGAAGCTCCGCAGACGAATCGTGGCAATAAATCGGATATATTTCTTCGGGGATCGACGCTTATGTTTAAATTACGACACACACTAAATCATCCCTTGGACACGCGACCTTATTCAAGGTAGCAACTTCTAATGCAGAGCAGAAATTTTATCACGGCATAAATAGATTTATGTTGCAGTAAAAGATCGCGGCTTGATGTACTGGGAGAAAGATTGGCGTTGAATCTTCAGTGGTTTGATAGAGTGAGTGAAGCTCTGAGGCGCTCACAGAGGAAACATGGCGTTCAACAACAGCCTCTCTCCCACAAGTGTTACCATAGCTAACCATGCCGGAAATACGTTACAGCAGCAGCCAGGCAACCAAATCTCCATCGATCCCCTTGTGTTTGAGTTCGCTACGATCACGGTGAAGTACATGTTTCCGGTGATCATCATCATCGGCTCGGTGGGTAACGGGCTCTCCTTCCTGGTGCTTCTGCGCAAACGTCTGCGCGGTAACTCGCTGTACTTCTACCTGATGGTGCTGACGCTTGCTGACACTCTCGTGTTGTATGTCAGCTGTCTGAAGACATGGGTACGAACCATCAGCGGGTTCGAGCTGCTCCATGTGTCAGACGCCAGCTGTAAGATCACCATGTTTATACTACTTCTCAGCATGCACATGGCCGCCTGGCTGGTCGTCCTGGTGACCTTTAACCGCTTTGTATCGGTGTGGTTCCCCTTCCGGGCGGCGACAATCTGCACTTCACGGCGCGCGCGAACCATCACCTTTGTACTTCTCATAGTGATTTTATTGTATAATCTGCACGTGTACTGGACGCTGGGGCTGCACCTGAAGGCGCCGAGCACACATCTGCGCTGCATCTCCCGACCTAACGACACATTCATGCAGGAACCGTTTGAGTATATGAAGCTCGCATCCTACTGTTTCATTCCATTCCTCACCGTGTTCATGCTTAATCTGGGGATAATCTTCAAAATCACGCGTGGATCATCAGTGCTGCGCAAGACAGAAGCATCCATCACTAACAGATCCGGAAGTAGACAGCTCTCGAGACAATCTTCTGTCAAGTATGGTACCACTTTGCGCACCGCAAGGCAGCAGCGAGTTATTTACATGCTACTCACGCTCTCGTTTAGTTGGCTGATCCTGACCGCGCCTTACGCGATTATTTCTGTGATCATTAAGGCAGCTCCGGACATGATGTCCCTGAACACACGGATCTTGTGGAAAACCATCGCATTCCTTCTCCTCTACCTCAACCACTCGATCAACTTCTACCTCTACTGCCTCACGGGAAAGAAATTCCACCAAGAGTTCACCGACCTCTTCTGGGTTTACGTCGATAGGTGGCGCCGGCGTGGCCCTGGGCTCCGGAAGTCGATCAGAACCGCGCAGACGCCGTTGATTATCAACCTGATACCGGATGTGAAGGGTCGGGGCGGCCGGACGCTGACAGGGTCAAGGGCGGGGTCCGGAGCGGGGTCAGACTTGAGTCAGCCTAGAGAAGGGAACAGGAGCTCGCCATTCTGACAGGAGTGCGCCTTGTAAATCTACCACAGCACAAAAAAAAACAGGAATTAAGGAGTATTACATTGTGGTTCTTCGGTCTGCTCACTAAGTGATGCTCAAACTGCGTTGGAATTTTGTTGCTTAAATTGCTGCCAACAAACACCAGACAGTCAGATAAGCCAGTAAGATGAACCCTGGGAGATTTACAGAGGAATTCCCGACCTATGAGATAACGATTCTCTCGAACTGATCCCAGACAAGAGTCGAAAAACAAAACATGGATCTTAATCATCCAGAAAACGGTAGGATCTGTCTCCCCCATGTAGGTTTTTTGCTGAAAGTCTGAATTCAGGGCTACCCCCTGAGGACAATACGACCTTCTCCAGGGGAAGCGGTAACCTTGGGGTAGGATTCAGCTTCTCCGAAGGCCCCTCTGGGACACGCGATTCGGTTTATAGCCTGTGACTGTTCCCCGAGTGATTGCCGCCAGGAGTCACGTGGTAACGTGATTTCATGAGTAAATACCGCGAGATAGCGCGAGAGAGAACAACTATTAGCGTTTGTTGATGTAAGACCTGTCGCTTCATGGAGATCTAGTAATTTTTCCACTATATCTTATTAATATGAAAGTAAGTATATAAGGCGTTAGGCGTTAGGCGTTAGAGACATGTGTATGGATAGGATAGCACATGTGTGTATGCTATGGGCAATATAGCAACATGAAGCCATCGCTGTCCTAAATCGCTTTGAATCGGCTGCTGCTTGAGTCAAATACCGATAGTGCCGCACTGGATAGTTAAGTCAATGACTTTAAGCTTAACATTGTATTACTATGTCATGTAGATGAAAATTGTTGCAAATGGATCTTCGTTGTTTCCTCAGATCGTCTGTTTATTGAAATCATTATTTCAGATTTTTTCTGTTCATGCAAAATTGAATTCTTATAATGATGATTTGGAATAAGAGAAAACTATATTATACCAGACATGAACAAATCGCTCAGATATGCATAACTGTTGATTGTAAATTATTTTCTTATCACCGACATTGCCATTTGTAAGAATATGTGCATGCATATGTAGTCAAATTCAATACTATCTTGCCAGAACCTGTGTGCCTACCAAATACAAATACTTGAGTAAATAATTATATTCATACAATTGTGTAATTTTAAGATGTACTTTTATGGATGTAGTTTTGTACGCGTCGGAACTAAATTTGTGATAGATGAATTCAACATTGTCTAGAGCTTTTTGTAATTTCCTTCTTTCGCAAACAGCCAACAAGCCAAATACCAGGTATAACTCACATACAGTTGTAGTCAACATAAATAGCTATAAAACATACCATGTGTGAACTAGAACAGTCTGTCTGTTTGCTAACTTGTGCACTTTTCAAGTATAACTAACCTCTAATATAACAAACATTATATCAGATATAACACACTTACCTCAAGATTCCAATGTAGTCAATAAGAACCGACTCTGAATAAGAAACACTCACGTATCTGTACATAGTAGATTCGTACGCACCACGTTTGTGAGAAACTATGATGCTAGAGCTAACTTCCTGAAGCTGGCGTTTAACGTTTGGAACTAAACATGCCCCCTCCCCACCCCCACAAACTCCACAACCCATTTTAGCTGCTGAGCTCGACGCAGACACTGTGACACTCCTGAATAGTATGTTAATTAAATTTATACTCCCCAGCCACAAGTTATGCTCTCATGCGGCTCCTCATTCTCTGTACACGATGAGACTGACTGCTACAAGTAAATAGTTTCAGAAGGAACAAAATCTTCGACTACATGAATTTCCTTATTAAAAGTGTTCGCACAGTAGAAAGAAGGTTTCTGAGCAACACATCATCAACTTCCGGTGAAAGCACCTCTTCATTTTCACCCTGTCCGCACAACATTCAATTTCTAACTTTGGACTACAATTCATCATTCAGCGACATACCATCTACCGGAATATGAATTAGATTAAGATTCATTGTCAAAACAGGAGAGGAGTGATACCTTTAAGTATGTGAAAATGACGCATCACACATATTTGATCAAAACGAGCATACACTGACACATGGTATTGTTGAAGTTATTCTAGGTAAAATTACAAGAGTCCAATATATTCTACGGAATACTTTATTAACCCGCGATCATAATGAAAGTAATACAACATGCGAAGTGTTCGGAGGCTTTCTGCTAACTAACTGTAATTTAAATTTTGAATAAGGGCGTTAGAGATTTGGTGGTTACTTCGGGGAATCATGTGATAGAGATAAGATGATCTCTGACCAATGATGATAAACCACCAGGAGTAACATCTGACCGGTGCGGGTCACTCGCATAGTGGTGCGGCGACCACGCCGTTGCAAACATCGGACTACTAAATATGACATAAACAAAGATGAGTACTTGTTAAACAATACACAAACGTTACAATCATTGACGATACATTTTATTGTTCAACAATATTGTATTGTATTGTTTAATCAGGCGTTTTTAAATATGTGTCACTGAATACTCTTATCAGAAAAGGTTAAAGCGATACCCACAATTTAAAGGTGCTTTGGTCAAAAGGTTGTTTGTGATACTATGCTGACATTCCTCAGAAATTTTCACATGCAATCTATTTGTCTGAAATATGATGTACCCATTTAATATGAAAACAATTGATAATGTTTATCTTAATATACTTATGTTATGACCAATATTCGATATGTGTTTACAAAAAGGGTGTGTCATGTTTATAAACTTGTGAATAGGAAACGTTGTTCGCCTCGAGCAAAATCTAATGATTAGTTTAAGATACATGAACGTGGTGAATATTGAAACAGAAAGAAATGTAGTTTGGCCTGTCATTAACCTATTTTTGTATTAACCGCTATCATGGTTCATTTCCACCCTGGAAGTGAAAATAACATCATTTATATATAACCTTTAAGTGTTGTATGTGTATCATATGCAACACCCTCCATATCTTGCAAAGGCGACCTGCTGGGTAAGGGGACTTAACTCGCCATATACCTTTAATGACGTGTATTCAGCCCAGGGGAAGGCGGGTTAAGATCGCGTGGGCTTGCTCGCCAGTAATGCGGCTTATCTTCAAAAACGCCGTCTGTTACAATCCACGTAACACATAGCTCTGAATGTCAACGCGTAATTTGCGCCATTTCGGTCAATTAATTATGAACACCCTACAGAAGCAGCCTGCTTCAAACAAGCATGAACACCGGTGGACAACTGCTCCGTTAGCTGCCAAGTCGTACTCAGCTGATTCGCGCTACCAGGTGCTGAGTTAATGTGCCAGCTATCTCGAGTACTCACAAGTTCAGCCCTTCTCTTCAGCATTAACTCACCTGTCATACCCCACACAAACCTGTCTTTTTATATCAAAACCAAACAGTCTAATTATTGGGGTTTTGCAAAAAAACACACACAAGCAAACGGCTTTTGAAATTGATTAGTATATAGTTTAGGGTATTGGCTCTTTTCGCCCTATGGTATTTTTATAATGAGTTCATATGAGACGGCTGATTGAGGTTTGGAAGGGAGATTGTGTTCTGATCAAAGGCGACGATGTAATATAAAGACGGGTGATTGGCAGCTTGCGAAATGCCTGGAATTGGAATTGGATGAGGATATCTGAAGGGTTCGGAGAACAGCCTCTGCTTAAAATTCACTCAACCTGAGGGGCAACAGATTATATGAATTGCAGGTGACCAGTATCACTTCCTGTTATAAGACGATATTGAGGAAAATAACAATAGAATCCGTTCGATGCACATAACACACATCTCATTATAACTACGGGACACATCAGTCTTTAAACCCACAACAGAACCATCTGTGTGTGGCCAATTCTATAGCTATTCCTACATATATGATACCAAGACATTTCCAACTTTGTCTCTGTCTCTACAGCAGTGTTACACATATATACTTGGATTGCACTGTCACTATCTCGAGCACAATGTAATCTCCGCTACATGAAGTGTCCTCAGCGGGGTGACAATGATTAATTTGGACCTGCTGACTATGATACTCTGCTAGACGGTAACACAAGGAATGCAGATGACACTAATGCGGGAAACTTTTGAAGGTCGCACTGACTCCCCAGGGCAGAAAGTCGCCTGTTGTAGTCTCCTTTGAATGATCGACGATATAAGACTTTGTAACGACAATGTCGCTGTAGGTGCATCATTAAGGTGGAAACGCAAAACGTCACAAAACAAGGTCACCCCAGTGTCCTTATCAATCATCGTCACGGTCATCCCGTCTTCTCAGATCCTCTCCGGATCCTGTGAGGCAGAATTGACCTTAAAATATCCCAGCCCATGTCATGAAATTATCATGATTGATACCGCCTACGTTGAAGGCAATCTTCATCAAAACGGTAACTTTTACGCCACATTTGATTCAAGGACACCGCTGACTTTAACTTGTCTGACTCAAGTGTGTTTTACATATTCACATTCATGGCTACCTATTGAAAGCTTTCAAATGTCCTTTACCCAATTTACCTGAATATGCCAACTATACGAGTGACCTTTTGCATTGGTCGAACTGCCATATGAGTTATGGAGAATCCACATACATTATAATGACATATCGGTTTATTTTTTTACAGAACTGACGTTAAATAAATTGAAATGTCATCCAGCCTTGCACCCGAGAAATTCTTACAGGGAAAGTGGGAGTATAAAGAATATGTTTTTGTGGAGAGGCAATTTCCTTCTGCTATTCCTTTTCCTGTATCATGCTTCATAGCACGCTGCCCTACATGTATGCTCCTCAATATTCGTTCCACCTGCGTTCTCTTCACACTTGTCACCTCTGCTATTCCCAGATAAACCAAGTGCAGCAAAAACAATTCAGTTCAAGTCAAATCTGGGCGAGCAGACGTCGCTGGTAGCAATTATAGGTGCACCGGCGATGTGCTTACCTTCAGTAGGATTTGCGTGTCGCCCAGCAACCCATCACGTGGCCTTTTCTCCTTGACAACTGGCACTCCCTCTTCCACCATCTCTGCTCCCTGGCTAACACAGCTCCTACCTCATGATGTCAAGGCCGTGCCAGCTCCCGTCCTCATCTCAGTAGTTTCATGTACTTCCGGTCACCGTAAAGCAAGAACAAGCGGCCCTTAGACATAAATATCCATTTGAAAGTAAATAATGCTACACGAATACAGGTGGTCCCTTCTTATCTGCGGAATCCTATCAGTCTTCAGATTCGTGATTTCAAACAAAATCAATAATATTGTCATTGTTGTGTCGTTAAGTCATGAAAATGTGGCCGGGTGAGACATACATGGTATGTCTAATATATTCCCAGGTTAATTATCGAGGAAATAAATCCTAAATAGCCCTTTATGTAACCCTCTTAATTCTTACTCGTTTACCTGTACATATTGCATCGGGGAAATATATGTCTGCTAAATTTGTGGTCTGGAATATTGATTGGATTATAGTGAACGGACATTATGAAATTTCTGCGCCTACTGCCTGACCGTATACACCATTCTAAATATTCCCATTTAGAGGAAAAATAAGACGTAATAAACATGATTTTAATGAGATTCGCAGGAAGAAAAACACCCTGTGACCTGCGGTGCGTGCTGGTAAACATCCTCATAGCCTGCTGGGAGAGTCAGGGCGGAGTTAATCTCCGGTGACAGCGCTCAGCGTGCCGCATGATTCCTCAACCTTTCATTACGCTAATCTAAAGTCGACTCACTCATGGAGTATCCGATTGCACTCCGTAAAAATCCTCAATTATCGCTCGCGTGTCTGTCACTTTTTTACTGGCTCCCGTAGGGGGATCAGTCATTATTCGCCGCACTAACCGAGTCAGATGAAGAGGTTTCTGCTGAACTTCATCGATACGTGCCAGTCTCTTAGTAGTCACCATCGTCGTTTGCATTCCTAGCATTAGGCAGAAATGTCGAGTGTTTAATGTTTTAGGTAGATGAATTACACACACACGTGAGTACCGGGTATTCTGTGTGATTAAGGTCACCTTGGGATACCCCGTGTGGTTTAGCTTTCATCGTTATCAA
The DNA here is from genome assembly GCA_035585475.1 of Armandia brevis. Classification (NCBI taxonomy): domain Eukaryota; kingdom Metazoa; phylum Annelida; class Polychaeta; family Opheliidae; genus Armandia; species Armandia brevis. Next base: position 13,294 of record JAXGGS010325950.1, read on the forward strand.
AGGTAGGATGTGGCTGAGTGAGCTAAGTTAATTATGTCAGCGTCCTCATGTTACCTACATTATCTGATCTGATCACCTAATACATCGTCTGTAAACGTGCTCAGGTCGTCTCTGTTTAGCTCTGTGTGGGAACAAATGTCCTTGGTGACATTAAATTGCCCCAGACGACTGGATAGACGCAACGCGACCACGTCTGATAAAAACGTAATAATAAGTAATTCCGAGAGTAACTAAAAAGCTTTTATCTGACACTCTGGAAGCACTCGTTATGCCGGGAAAAACATGGCTGC
>JAXGGS010326061.1:0-13581 GCA_035585475.1 Armandia brevis
ACACACCAAATTAGAAACCAAGCATAACCACATAACTCGAATCATGGAGATTTACCAGAGTATTCTCCCGATGGACGGACAATTTTAGCATAAATCGGGGACACATAAATAGGAAATTTCTAATATATCTTTAGGCGACAAATCACTCAGTAAAAATGAAGTAAAACCTCAAGCTTATGCAAACTACCGCGATTCCTTGCATCGGTAGGGTAATATATCTCTGGACAGGAATCTGATCGGAAGTAGATTTTGTGATAGAGAAGAGCGCATGCCCCTGTCGCTCTTGGGCTCTCTACAACATTTCATACATGTGGATTTTAACTTGGTGGCTGCGTTCCTTGCTTGGATAGACTCGTGTATAACCGACTTTTGTTACCATTGCGCATGCTCAGCTCGGCGTCACCGGTTTATTATGCGCATGCGCACCGCAAGATTGACTGTGATATTTGCTAGAAGTTTCTTTTGTATTGATGATGATATGAATTCACTAGACGAAAATGGCGGCCTAAAATAAACAGCATGGATTGGATTGGATTTTGTACATTTCATTACCAAGGTTTAGATTGTAAATATTATTATTATTATTATGGATTAATTAGGTATCATTTGAGCGTCAATAAAACATATCTGCGTGAATTTGTTGCGCTTCAAGGATTTATTTATTTTACGCATGTCGGTTTGCAGTTATTTCACATTTCATACCGCATGGATTGCACGGATTTATAATAAATGATATGTTCTGCTACATTTTGGCCAAAATCAAATTTCAAGATATAATCATATCAAATTCCATAAATCAGTTCATTCCATATTGTGGAATTCATTCCCTTTTTATTGTAATTTGTAACCAATCGCTTGCTTGCTGATATGATTCAATTAATCACACCGAGCTAAGCAGGTCACGAGCGTGAACATTATTAGTTTGATTTAATTATAACATAACGCGAGCGCCGAAAATTAATTCATTGTAATCTTTGACCTCATTCGGGAGAAATAATTGTCCATTTATTTAGGAACATGAACTGAACAAATATCGTTTTGAATAAACACCACAAATTTCATGTTATGTCCATTTAGTAATGACAATTCATTATCGATTTTATGAAAGTTTTGACCTAAAATATATACATTATATATATATATAATTTACATATTGTTTTCAAGATGAAAAGGCCTAAATATATAATAACCAAATTTCAGGTCTATGATCTACTTTATTTAACAATAAATTGGACAGTTATAATGATATATCATTCGACCACTTACTTAAGATAAGACAATAATGCAATATTGAAGATGTATGTTCAATTGTTTAAATTATTTTGAAATTTGAATTGTTACTTTCACTGGACGTGTATCGATTTTTTATTAGTTAAGAGCAGTATGAAGTTTGTAAATTTATACCTCTATATTAATACTCCTCTATTAGACAAATAGAATAATTGTGGCCTCTGAAAATATGTTATTCATGTTACGCGTTTAGCTTTATTATCATTACGGACAACATAATCTGGGATTGTTACCCTACTGCATATAAGAAAACAAACCGATGATTCTGAAGCTATGAAATATGAAAATTGCAACAGTTAGTGTCTGTAAGACATTTTAGTATAAAACCGTTTTATCATTGATATATTTAGTGTAATATAAGTCTAGCACATTTGTAGAATAATTAGAATACAATAAGCGGTCTTTAAGTAAATATACATATCCGTTATAAATCACAAACCTAATTGTTTAATTTAACATATTGGTGCCGGTACTTCGCTTCTAGGACTCTTCTCTTAGATCTCAAATCATCCCATTCTATATAACCCCCCTCCATATGTCTTTCTCCCCGTTCGGTCATTATCCAGGGCTGCCTATCATGTAATACTCGATGATTGTCAAAGCACATCATTTCACCTAAAATATTAAATAAGGGTACACTGTGAATCATCAATCTATACTTTCCTATTCTGACTTTAACGATTTTGCTTTCAGATCACGTAACTCAATAATGTACAGAGAGGAAATTATTGAAAAATTTGAATGAGCATTGTATACATATGCAGTATTAATGAAGTTGAAATGAACATCCAACAACAAGTTGTGCATCTACCCCTCTTTTCATAATATAAAGCTGACTATCAAATGTTACTAACCTCCTGCCATTTTGTATTCCCACAAGTTCTCAGGGTCATACAGGATGTTGTTAAACTCCTTCAGTGCTTGGTAAACTGTCTTTACACTCTCAACTGGCATGTTCATGTACGAAGTACGTCTATGGTTACTGAAGTTTATCCATTTCAGATTCCCAGTGACTTCGTGACTGATAACAAATACAATAACACTTTATCATAAACCAGGATGATTGAATGATTTTCTAGGATACAGCCACCATCTAAAAGCGGATAGGGTATAAAGAAAGTGACATAGAGATATTCATGTATGTGCACCAGTTGATGAAATAACAAATATTTAATAAAAACTAATGCATCACTTGCATGAATATTGGCGCGACGTTAAGCTGATGATATTCAAATTCTTCTTTCCCGACGTCAAAGAACTCCAACTCAGTTTCTGACAGTATCTTGTAAAAATCGGGATGTGTTTCCTTAAGTATCCCAGCTGCTCTGAAGCCATCAACCAGTAAACTCTCTCCCCCTTCTGTTGTCTGAGAGATGCAGTGAAACAGCAGCAGCTGTGGAATATCAGTATAATAATGAAATGAATGTCTCAGTTATTAATATCATGATATAACTGGATAGTGATTGCCACACACAAGCTTGTTCTTTTATATATGAAAAATACATTAATAAACAAGAAATATTTGGGTTAATCTGTTCCAATTATATCCAAATGCCTGATAGCAAAACTAACAACAATGCATAGCTGTGACATTTGAGTCTGGCCGCCTTGATATGTTCAGGCCCATACTTTTAACATATAAGATTAAAACAATTAAAAATAAAATATGTCAGTAAGTTGCACTTACTTACCCCATGTTTGTTGGCATAATACGTTGTGTCTGTGTGCAATCCCAAAGGACCTGTAGCTTGAAATATTTTCTGAAAATATATGTATGTAACGAAGACAATCATTTAAGGCTTCTGTGTTTATAAGTTAATGATGAACTTTTTCAGAAATATGGATAATTGTAATTTGACGTAACCCATAGTTTCCTCTTCAAAGCCATGAAATCCTGGCGTTTTATCATTGTTTAATGACTGAAACATATACAGATCAAATGCAACACATGATATGTATACATTTTCTTTTCACAAACACATAATCTAGTGAACATTGTTACCTCATCAAAGTTAAAGATCTGAATATTATCTCTGATGTCCTGAGATCTCCAATGATTTCTCTCCATCTCGAGATTGTAAAATCTATTCCTCTGCTGTCTGGTTTCCTTGGTAAAGCTCTTCTCTTTCAGCCAGATAAAAGTGTAGGCGCTGACATGTTCATCATCCCAAGTGAGAAAAATACCACCTGCCGTAACCTAAATCCAAAACCGCATTGAAATTCAATGTAATCTTAGCTATAACAATATAAGCTATGATTCCATGGTAAAATACGTCATCTAGGCTAGGTCAATTACATTTATAACAGAATAATATTAAATTTTACGGTCTACCTTAAGGACTTTAACTGACGTATCCACATTCAGATTCTCCATGAGCATGTTTCTGGACTGTGTTGTAGGATTGAAACAAGATTCACACTGGCAGTTGTCACGTAGCCAGACTAACGGATACTTGTTCATCTCACCGTCCTCTGATGTTACAACCACAAAGTCTCCATCTACCGCACACGAGCTCATCTTAAACAATAACAAACCATACACTCCTGCAGCAGTACTCGCTGTTTCACCACATTATTTACAGCGAAATTATGTTTGTTTTCTATCCTTCATATACATGTTAGTGTCTAAAGAGAAATTTGGTTGATTGCGATACTAGAAGTGTATTGATAAATTACCTTTCGTGTATTTTCCCGCAGACTGGGCAATGAAACTCCTTAGGTTATTATTATGGAGAGAAATCCACAGATGTTGCTGAAAAGTAAACTCCCTTAAATTGCCCTAGTGTTTGGCATATACAGGTGAAATGTATACACCAAGGGAACTAAGTGACAGTGATTTATTTATTCTGTATTGCTAAATAATAAGGTTCGTTCATACTCTAGTTAACAATGAATGGGTACAAGGGTGAATTGATGTCGCTATCGGCTATATTCGTGTCAATGTCATGACTGTAAATAAGGCAGCATTTAGCGATTTGTTGTTGTCAAACATTCTTTCTACCAGGTCAAAGTAAGAATGCACAGGGATGTTAAATAGTTAAAATTAAAAGATATCCTCAGTATTTTTATTTTGATCAATGTTACTGTAGCATATTCAAAAAGCTATTACACCAACATGGAGAGTATTATCAGAGTGAATTGCATATATACATATATATATATGATGGATAAAATGAAATTATCACATGCTGTCATTCGCAACAATATTTCGACCAGTTTCTGTCAATTTTGCATCGATGATTTGCGGCAAAGACACCTTGAGCCACAGGAAGAACCTACACATATTAGATTTACTCTCCCAGATACCGATGGATTCCCGAACTAACGGACATTGATTATAACAGAATCCAGACTGTCTACAAGGAGTCAGCTTGATACATATAACAAAATCAGGTTTGTGACATTAGAACTTGGACTTACCCTTGTACCTTTGTGATGTTTGTTACCTGAAGTAAAAAATACTTTTCTAACTCATCCTGTAACAAACACCTGGCTATGCAAAATTTTCGAAAAGTGTTTTTCGAACATAGATTTTTGATGAAGGATGACTTGAAGGCAAACCTATCTCTTGAATCATTTTATTATAAACGGGTAAAAGGACATTTTGTGTTGAGACCAGCCTTTGGCAGTTCAGTTAGGCAACGAATGAATTTTCGATCATTAATGCAAATATAGAATTAGGTCCCATTGTTGTACTGCACCTGTACACAGACTTATAACCGGCACCTCAGGTACCAGCTGGAGGTAAAAACTTTTGCTTTGGTATTGATTGATCATAGGAACAGCTTGTAACCATAGCAATGTTAAATCAACTCGCTCTGTCTTACGTGTGTTTCGTTCAGGCCTGTTCTTTTTGTTTTGTACGGTTTTGTAGCCCCTCCAAGCACCCCGCCAAGTCAGCAGGGCCAAGCCATACACTTACAAGTTTCAGGTGACCAACGTTCACCCGGTGCGCCTCGCCTAGTTACGTTATCTGCCAACTCATCAATCAACTTAGTCTATTAGAGACGCCATTGCGATGACAGCTATCAGATACTGAGCTGCCTTCTCTCTCAATTAATATCAAAGACTTAGTCATACAGATTTGCAAGTCGTAATGCTTCAATCCTCTAATTAAGAGAATGGACTTTACAGTCAGTATAACCTGTTTTTTCATATAAGCTAAGGCATTCTGTCAGTGAGGTGGGTATATCACGTTCATGCCATCTCTAGCTGCACGTATCCACCCCAGGAGATTGTGTAGCTGGAGTTGCATATTATTGTATGTTTAAAGATGCATGGGTGTTATCTATGATAAACACAATCATTGATTTATTCAACGAAGCAGTTTGTCCATGTTCATAAATCTGCCAGGTTAACAGACTTTAAATCAACGATTGGTGTTTATTTACGATTCATGATGACCAATAAATTTCTTTGCTTTCATGGTGGTGAAATAAACAGTTGTTAAAGGAACGTCCAGGGTCTGATAAGTCATTGAACGCAGGTGCCCCAAGCAAACATTCGATATGCTATACTTGATTTTTATTTGCATGTGATCCATGTACTCGTATTAGTAATGTAACCTGTTGATACAGTCATGCTGTCAAGTCTATTCTTGGTTGTCTGCCCCTTGGAAGCGGATCAAAACACTTCTAGAATTATCAGTGGTACACATCCAAATATGTCAGTTCATATCAACAAGTGTAAATCACGTGGAACAACAGAAAATCTTCTAGTTTGATTTCAGTCCAATTCACGTTGTATATCATTCAGACTCATATCATGATGCTCGTAACCCGACCAAGTTGTTCAAACGTAGCACATAGCTACATTGATACATTGAACTGCGAAATAACATGCGCGCTAGGTCCAGCAACTGTTAAATAACCATTATATTTTCAATGATTCTACTTAAACATTATCAAATGCACCCGCTGCCGTTGGGGCTTTAGTCTCTTCTCAAAACAAAGGCTAACTGGCCCAAAGCCAACAGTCTTGGCCAACATGTCCGAAACAGTTCAAAAAAGGGTAATATATCTATTCAAATCACATGAAATCAAGCAGTTCGAAAGAGAATTCAAGGTATTATTGATCAATTCATTAGTCACAAATGTAAACACGGGTTGTAAATATCAGTTGAGGACTTTTTTGGTCCGCAAACATTGGTACTTAAAATTTAATAAGTGAAGTGTTTAATACATGTATATATCAATAAACGCGGGAGATAAAACGATTGTCGATTGATGGGTTATGAAACTTTCGCTCACTACAACACTTGTTTATGATAATTTATGGCATAGATACTCAGTTTCATGGGTTCACTTCATATCAATCAAATTAATGGTAGGTTGTTAAAGAAATAGAACCCGTATAATTCATTATTTCATAAGTTTTTGATTCAATTTGCCTATTAAATCAGCTGCGAAAAATCTTATTTCAGTCTTCACCTGATGATTCAAGTCGGCAGTAGCCTACCTTTTTGATAGAAGAAAATTGAGGGAAGATAGGTTCGTAGAAATAAGAGTGAAATTGGTCATTGAGGTCTGTCAGTTGCATCTAGTATTACCGTTAAATTCACGCTATTTCAGTTATGTTTCTGAAGACAGTTGCACTAGCTATTCTGGGAGTGGTGCTTGCGGAAACCATCAATCATCGTAAGATTAATATACATTTACTATGTCATATATACAGGCGTTTGGCCATTCCCTGTGTGCATATAATCATAGAAACATTGACCATTATTTCAGGACTTGACAACATGCTTGATGACTCAGAAATGGATTCGCCACATAATCAACTGTCAGCATCATCAGCTGTCCGTAAGTGTTCATATGTTCATATGTTATCTATCTGTGATTGTCTTACAGTATCATTGAACTATTCGCTGAAGACTTTGGTTCATCAACACACACCAACGTGTATTAATATGAACAGTTACAAAATATTCTTTCTCTTTCAATACGCTCATGCGCGAATTGAAGCTCACTTCACACTACAATTATTTATCATATTTCGGTTAAACGTTAATACTGAGATTTGGAAAGTTTTGACACCCTGGATAACAACTTTGTCCTTTAAGCTTTGGTCAAAGGTCTTCCATACACACTTGATATATAGCGGCATGTCTCGATGACGTCTCTATTTTAAATACGTGGTTTTTTAAATACAAAATATTATGATAAATTCTAAACAGTTTTTAACTGTTGGATACGGTACAAGTAATTCAATAAATTGTTGACTACTTTCATTTCTCATAATTATGTAATACGTTTTATTTAAACATTTGTATTTTGCAATCCATAGTTAAACGTTAATGTGAATCATATTTTCAGACCGATAATTAAATCAAATTGCATTATACCTAAAGCTGCCAGAAGCTGTGAAAAAAATTATATATTGCGACATGACGAATTTTATGCATTTTATTATAATCTTAGCTAGACCATTGATTGTCGGCCTGGCAGATTTTCACTTCTCTGCCTCCAGTGTGTACAGCTCCGGGCATGGACCACAGTGCTCTAAGCTCGTTACCACATTTCCACCTGGCTGCACACGCCCGGTTTGGTCCCCACTGAATACAGAAATTTCTGGACTATGGATTCAGGTAAATGCACGTAATAGATGCCCTTTCATATAAGTTAAAGAGCCCGGAGTGCCAGATGATGATTGTATCACCCGCTTTTATAGCATAGGAGGATGTTTTTTGTGTTAAATCTTAAGCCTATTTGCCATTTAATTTGTGTGCACAGTTCATCCTTTACTTAACCGCCTGCGAATATGTCTAATGCATATCGGCTGTATATATCATACTATGTATCATGTTTGGGAGCACGATTGTGTCATTATCAGAATGGATCGATTTCCACTAAGCCTTATGATCACATATGTATATACTTAACTGGGATTGCCCATGATGTCATTGATTCTAGATGTGACAACCATTGTTTCAGGTCGATGCTTAATTAAAAATCGAATTGTTAATAGGCTTATGAGGCCTATAATAGTTATGATATTACTCTTCCGTAAGGGCGCATTTCATGACATGGAATGGTTATTCAATTTAAAAAGAAATATATCTAATCATTATTCCTTCAAATCCGTTCTGCTCAATCGTAAAGGGAAACCTTTTGCTTTACTGTGCCTGTTTTAATGGTTTTTCTATACGAACAATTTCTTATACTTAGTTACATTGCCTTCATTCCATTATTGGCAAACAGATAGGGATATTTGCATGTGTTTTACCCAAATTTGTATGTAAGGCGGATTTAATCAGGAGACACAAAGTGACTGTGGTTATTGTTCAAGGCAGGGTGCACGGGAGTGAACAGTTTATAAGATCGTTCAACCTAGCAACAGCCGACAATGGCCATATAAAACTTCACGCCGGGGTATAAACGAATCAACCATATTTGATTTGACGAATTATTCTGATAAGTTAACGATATATTATATCACCAGTAGCATATTAATTATTATTTATTAATACAGGTTTTTAACGGGGTATCTGACACCTTGACCCCAGTCGTCCGCTCCATCAATCCTCCTCTAATTGGTACGAGAGTCAGACTGTACCCACGTACATTCCATAGCTTTCCTTCACTACGATGGGAATTGATAGGTTCAACCATTTAAATGTCTTGAGGACATTATCCTCGAGCTGACGACTTTGATATATATTGTCTTTATGATCTTACTTTAAGCAAAAACTGATAATTTTCACCAGGGAAGATTTTGAGCAAACTTATTCTACTCTAACTTATTCCTAAAATAAAGTAGTAAATGATGTTCTACACATGTGCAGCTTTCTATAAATATCCATTGATTATCGTTTGTATGCGTTGAAGTCAGAGAAGAGTCATTGCACACTTCTATAATTCAATGTATATATTTTACCACGAATAAAGCCTTGCATTTACTTGATGAGTTAGGACGAGTCATTCTGAATAATGTGGTCAATTTAAACGTTGTATAACCCGATTGACCTTATAATTAGTCAAACGAAATAATAAACCTCCCGTATACGTACAGTTCAAAATTTATTATAAACTACTACACCTGCAGCCATCATTTTAGATACTGCTTTTTACGTGCTCTTCGCAATATGTTAACAAGCCTGCTATTGATTATAAATAGAATGTTCATGAGAGATTCTTGGAGAGAGGAAATCAACCAGAAACTCTCTGTTATATGCTGAACTTGGGACTACCAATGGCCCTCGGCTGTAAGGAGCATACTAAGATATGGCTTTATTCATTGTTGGCCAGAGGGATATAGTGCAACGAGAGCAGCTTTCCTGAGACAATTCAGGATGCTGTTTGAAGTCCGCTCTGACAAAAACAAGACATACAAAACGGAAAGGGACAGGGCAGATTCTTTAAAAGATTGCTTCAACAACCTCAGAAAAACAAGACTCTGTTGTATATCAAAAATTGTGAATTCCCCCTAGCATCATTCCTTACATAGCTGAGGCTGAGGAATTTATCTCTGTACCATGACACTACTGGAGCATGGGAAAAATCCCGTAATAGCCAGAACATGCTCGTGATACAATAGGGTTTAAGATGAAGTACAGTTGATTAAAGACTGTCACCTGTAATCATCGTTAAGAGCAAGATACAACAGACGAAGTATAACTAGTGATGAAAATGTCATTTATAACAATAATAACATTAAATCAGAAAGTATAAAAGAGGTTCTAAACCTGTGTTTATATATTAAAAAAGCAATTAAGGTGTATAATGATTATGTTGCTAGTCAAAAACCCCTATCGACCCCAGGTTATATGCCTGTCTGTAATTTTTTATATCAAAGTTATTCATATATCAGAAATAGAACTTATTTTAGGCGTGAAGATAATAAAAAGCGAAAGTGGTAAACATGTTGATATATCATATTTACAAAAACTGATTTATACTTTACACATGCTATTATTTACAAACGTGGCTATATAACAGTATTATATCATGTAACACTTCTGTCATGTGTTATCCTATATATAAATAAATATCTCTTACATCTCTTACAGTCACGGTCTCGCTAGTGATGCACTTAGCGCAGACAAGTCACACCTTCCTACGCGTAAATTTCGCGTTGGGAGCTCGCTGCCAGCAATCTGAGCCAGTCGTGTAGAAAGTCACAGTGAGAACCTCACTCCTCCATATCCCTGGTTAATATGTAAATCAGACTGAAATCTGAAAAAAAAGAAAGGGCAGAGGACAGTTTCAGCAGGAAGTTGGATAAAGTATGTGATGGTTTTCACAAGACTCGATCATTCATATCTATATTTCAAATGATGACAATTTACCCAGAATCACTTGCAAGCTTTGGAGTCAGAGCCAAGAAAGTTGGAGGCAAACGAGAGAGCAGGGCGTTGAGAGATATGGGATGCGTAGCCGTGAGCAACAAGCAACTCAAGGGTGCCAAAGCGAAAATCACTGTGTCAATGGCGTCATCCGGAGTACAGTTGCATCACGTGATGTGCTCCGAATGACATGCATGAAAACACTCAGGTGTGAAACACTTCAACACTTAACGTCTTAATGTTTTGTCTCTCCGATTGTCACGTCCAAAAGTTATGTTGGCTTCTGGATAAATATCAAACTTTTAATGCGAGTGTCTTGTCTCTTAACCGATGATTCAATTAAATGATGAGTGATTTAAGAAAGCTAATAAGGATCAGTTGATTTTTCAGCAAACAGATAATTATAAGGATCTATGATTGGCATCGATCTATACTGCTATATACGTTATTAATTAATATCAGATACGACTGAGTGTGACTTTATTAGTATATCTTATACAAATAACATCGGTCCATTCACGGAATTGGAAATAAGATTAATCAAAAAGCTCATACATCAGCGACATATATTTATAACTTTTCAATAACCTATCCTTGATTCACCGTTTTAAGCTATCTAAAGGTAGTATTAGTGTAATATTCGGAGCGTTTTAGTTGTTATTGGATTTAGCTTTATTTGGCGATATGAAAAATCTTAAGAGTTCCATTGGCGGCTTTTATTTTACTATATGAGCCTTTAGACCGAAATCCTTTACGCGGACTTTATGCTTAAGATTTGGAGGAGACAAGTTATCATTCTCATTAATGGGATGAAGAGAAGACAACGTTTCCTGGTAAAGTGAACATTGTAAGAGAAATGAGACGCTACACAAAAAGCATCTGTTAAACCTAGCCTGAGAGTCTGACAACAATGACAAGGGTTAATGACTACAAATCAAATTCTTCTGTTTATTCCCATTATGTTAATCCGTCTTATTATGTTTACCCGATGCTATAGAATACCTGAGGGGCCAATACTACTCGATTCTAAATATGACGCACCTGCGGCGAGTGAGCTCGGTACACTTACTCTCTTAAAGCAAATTTTGAGCGAAAACCTTGAACCAGTTAGGGCAAATTTGCGGAAAGACATGACCCTATCTTTCTAAGTTATCCTAGTCTTAACATTTCGACCCTGCCTGGGGAAAATTATCAAAAAACTAAATAAATTAAGGTCCTAGATAGGACAAAATGTCCCCAAGAAGGGAAACCTATCAGGGCAAGTTAGCCAAATACAGTCACGGTCTCGCTAGTGTTGCGCTGGAGCGAGCAATTAGCTCCTGAGCGTTGTTAGCTAAACCTTGAAAAACGTGAAAACCTGATAATTGTACATCATCAAACACATCGCTTATAGATTTACACACACTCGAGTTCCACGTTAATTACATTCTTTTTAGCATAATTAATAAAATTAGTTACAGACGTTCACATTTCATTTTCAATCATTTATATTTCTGATGACTTTCCTCTTAGAAACGCATGTTTTTCCCATTTCATTTTCGACAATTTTATCTCGCTCATTTACAGCTTGTTGTCGCGTGCCTTTTCATCCTGCCGGTAAACAATGCCATGCCATTGGCTCGTTCTTAGTTCCCGAAACACCTTCCACCAACTCTCGTCTTTAACCAACAAAAAGTGATATTCTAGTAGGACGCATACGATGCTACTACCTCAGTCAACACTTTGGAACATCGCACAGGTCCCACCGGACTTCCGGATTCACCGTGTAGCACCACAATCCCTCGGAGTATGAGTCAGGGTTCCGGCAGTAGTTCTTGGCGAGTTTGAGGCTGCGCTCCGGCAAAGTTTGCTGGTATTGCCACACTTGCTTAAGGGCGATTATATGCGGTGTCTGTGATGCCCATGCTTGACAAGCAAATCCACCCCTTGTGCTGTTGGCGTGGCCGATGTACTCGGTCCCCAAGCGAGAAGTGTAGCAGTCTGTCGGAGGGCAAATCATGAATTTGTGAAAGATTTAAGACTGCCATTAAATGTCGAATAGCCATTTAATTTTGATGCAGAAACGGCGCTAGCTATGCATTGATTATTCGAATGCGGCAGATGCCCAATAAGACTGTTTATTAAGTTGATATGCAACGGAAACGTATCAGTTGAATATCATACCTTTGGTTTGTTTCTTCCCCAGTTTTATGCTTCCAGATGCTGCAGATTCAGTTTTCTTATACCTTTGCCTTAACACGGGTTTAATCAACGCTCTTATAAAAGAAGGGTCAATGACATTTATTTGATAATACTCTGAATGTGAGGCTACGGGTGTACTCGACTTGATGAAGATCCCATGTAGTCCATATGTGATCAATGAACCTGTTAAAGAAACAGATGTATTATAAATTATTGAATTCAAAATATATATGTAATATATATAAATATATGGATATGTTCTATTGCTTTCCTGCGGTAATGTAAAAGTATTCAGTGTAATAAGTACTAATTCGAAATATGATTATTCAGAAGATATGCGATTTAAGACTGTCCGATATAAGACGGATTTCATGTCCCGCGATTTTGTTCTACTATATCTCTCTTTTACGCGGGTCCGATGCCACCAACATGAAAACATGGTGCAATATAAATCGCATACTTCAAGCGGGGGCCATCAACGACCCTATATTTACGAATATGGTCAATACTGTTCTTTTGGTAGAAAAAAACATTTTTCTCCACGAATCAGAGCATTTGACACCCTTTAGTTAAATAAAACTTTCTTCTTTTTTCCCAGCCAGCAACTATTTTTTTTCTTTCCTAGCAACTGATAATTACCAGCCCCAGCAGAATGAAATTCTCGGATGATGCCTCCCAGCAGAATGACATTTTCGAACACTATCTTCCAGCAGAATGAAATGTTTGGGTAATATCTGCCAGCAGAATGATATTTTCGGACACCATCTCCCAGCAAAATGAAATTATGGACAATACCCCCATCAGAATGAAATTTCGGACAATATCTC
>JAXGGS010326283.1:0-13579 GCA_035585475.1 Armandia brevis
TTTCCTACCTGTATCGTGTCCGATTTGTTGCGAAGTTTGATCACTCGATTTTTCCACATGAGCGCCCTGATCTGCCCCCATAACGTCGGGTTGCCGACCTCAGACATTGTCAATTTCTAGTCAAATAACGCAATCGCCGCCATCAAAATGTGAGTCCTGTAGATGTTTATTAAATTCCCAGCGCGTGTATATCACCGTGTGCTGATATTGTTGTTATCCCGGCACATAAGCACAAACCTGTGTGTTGTGTCGTATGGTGTGTGTTCGCAGGTGTAGTTATGAGAGCAGTCCAAAGGCGAACACTTGACGAGGCCAGCGATCGTGCACTTGCTTCTACTCTCTCTATTAATTATTACAAGATGACAGACGAACGATATAATCGAAGTCAGAATAAGCAGATGAAATACTGGGATTGATGTGAGCGATCACACTGAGTCAAGTCGAGCTGATATAGGTCGATCTCAGACGCGATAGTTATACATTTGCTTCAGACCCTCCGAGGTTCAAAGATGGAAAAAAACTAACCATTATTGTGTAACTAATGTTACTATGTTATCCTGTAGTGTAATGACGCAAATTGACACCCAAATTAAAGTGCACAAGGTGAAAGACATATAAGAAGTTATAACGTCCCTTTGTACTGATGGCTCATCATGCTTCCTAGCCGCCACGTTCGACAGACAGTCAATTCATGTTTGCTCATGTCTGATGTTTTGCTTAAATGTCCCTAGTTAAGACTTAAGGCCATTCCCTGACAAACCGCACACATTCAGCAGAAGCTTGGTACTGTTGCTATCAGAGTAATAAGATTATCCTGCCATTGTCCTCAACACTGGATGTAATCAATGATATCGGCGCATCACAAAGTAAGAGTGGAGTAAAAATGACAAGCCGTTTCAAGCTGGGGATCGATGTCCCGTTCGCAGAAGAGCATACGCCTATAAAGATGATATACTACTTAACTCTCGCAATCACCTTTAGACTCGCTATACAAGGGAAAGTAGTAACAGGCCTGAGACCACAAAACGTGGATAATACTTCCGCTGGAAGTCAGCGATGCCCTTGAAATCAAAAATAAAATGCCCCTTTAGTTTGACGACAAAAAGGGAAGTAGTGATAAAATAGGTCTAATGTCTTTTAATGCCGAAAAATGTACTCCTAATAAAACACCTTTACTACAGTTAATTTATCACAGGCATGTGAGAGTAAATTATGCATTCCTCTTGAACATTGGTTTTCAGATCAATTTGGAATGTTTCAGTATTAAAAACAACCTTTTTGTAGATTTTCGGAACTTTACCAGTCCTCGTACCCGAATAATATATTTCCATAACAATGCTCATTATATTTAGAACTGCTATATATTATTCTACATGAGATTAAATGAATATGTACGATATTGCGAATTAAACATTGTTTATTGCTTTAAATGACGATAACTTAGAAGCCTTTGATAATCATAGTTTTATTGAGTGGTAGCAAATATACGTAAACGACATCTTATTCTCTAGTATGCAATAGATATTGGATAGTTAGGTTCGGTCCTATTTAGATTATGATAAGCGAGTGAAACGGGTAATTATTACCAATAGTGTTATTCGGTTAATAACCTTTTGTAAAATATGGTTGTTATACGCCGAAATAGGAACAATCTCCTGAACAATGCTCATGGACCTTTTCTCAGAGCGTCAACCTGCAAAGTTAATGAAACCAAAAGTCACAGGTATGCAAATGACCTTGTATGATCGCTATTCATTTCATAAAAATTACCTGCATGGGATTTGGGTATTGTCGGAAGACATACAGTTTGAATACCTTTAAAAGGAGTATTCTGCTTCAATTCATATTTTAATAGGATCTTGAAAAGAGATAAAGGGATGCGGACCTACCTTATCCACAACCTAAGAAGCTAGAGCAGCGCCTAGAATCTGAGCTGGATCCTGAGCATTTACCAGCGAGCACTCTCCTGCTCCTGTACTGAGTACCCATACCACAGCGGGTGGAGCAAGCTGACCAGGATGACCAACTGCTCCAGCGGCAAGTAACTGGGCCTGATGATAGTCGATGGTCTAGGCTATGAAATATATGTCATAACAGTTTTAATGAGATTAAAGAAATAATTAATGAAACGCGCTCTTACATGCGCTAAAGTTACATCCTCGTGTCTGTGAAGTCACACCCCCGCTGGAAGTCTCGCAGTTTCGACTCTGTACCCCACTACCACATGTCTTGCTACAGGGACCCCACGCGCCACAGACAGCTACATGGACATATACAAAGCATCAATGTCAAAGTACGCAGGCAAGAAACAATTCAAGATTTAAATACCATTACACCTGGCAGTTTTACATGGACTCTGACTTACCCGATGACACATGGATAATGTCCGCAAACAGAATGACGACAACAGCGATAGCGAGGAGTGTCTTCATACTGAAGCCTAGGAATGGATATGCCGACAGTCTGATCTCCGGGAAGGGTGCCGGTATTATGAATGCTGCTTCTGAAGTGCGGCCTTTATATATGTGTATTTTCTATGAGGGGCAATGAACGAATCTGCTCTTCAGCAGCAATGATTGACAGACTCTTCTGCCCAATAATATTTAACCTATCTCGGAACAAGTCATTAAATGTTTTTTCTACCATCGCCTGCTGAAGAATGAATTTACAATGGGTGCTAGTTTTGGGAGAAGTAATTCAACACCGTCAATTGATGCCCAAAGAACATTCGTCTGGGTTATTTTGTGGGTATACATGTATCGCCCACCTGTCAGAGTCAATGTGAACGAGGAAAAGATACAATATGGTGTTTAAAAATGCCGCTAGAGCGTGACGTCAAGGCAAAAAGTGAGCAGTATAAAAAAAGCAGCGTTCAGTACCCATAGCGCAGGATAAGCAGAGTGATCGCTACCTCCCTCCTCCCCTCCCAGGGTAATTACCCAGGTCTCTGCTTTTATTTTGTTCATAAAGAGTTTCATAATGATTGCATGACGGTGTCTGATAGTCTGAAGAGAAAATATGATATAAGCTTGAGACAGTTTGAATATGTTGATGCGGTGATATGAATCAAACTGTCACACATTATAACATCTTGCTTTTTTTTATATTCCCAAATTCCCTTATTTTGTTACCAACCAACCAGTGATAGTATTGTATGTCAAGGTCAAGATCTTTAAAATGAATTTCAGTTTGCCAAGCCTTAATAGTGAAGTCGTATATAAAAAATGCATTCCAATTGACATCAAACATCGTTTGGCCCAGAGACTGGAAGGTCTGTTTCCCAAGATTTTCAGGATAGTTCATCCAATTTCTTCTGAGTTATGACTTTATCTCCTTTAAATAGAAATTTGTGAACCAATAACGATGAATTGCCGAGGAAAGGATTCATGTCAAGCCTAATTTTATCCATTTTAGTATTTGCATGACGACGACGACATGCAGGTCGAGCAATTGGAAAAGATGTACTTCGACTCCCTTATATGATTCCCATACAAGTGTTTAATCAACATTTAGTTTTCACATAATTTCCAAGGGTTTGATAAATAAAGCAAAGTTGTGGGTTTACGGTAAACAAGTTGTGTCTCTATATTATTAACTTGATGCCTATTCATTCCTTTGATTTTAGATAAATCTGATTAATGAAACGTCTGAAACATTTTTGGGAAGCTTGTGCCTTGGCTCAAGCTTTAATGAGTGTCCCTGATCGTACTTCATTTTATATCTATTTTACAGCATTAATGCTTGAACTATGATATTTTGTCTAAATTTCATTGAAGAAGAAACCAAAGGGTACAAATCAGTTAGGTCTTATATTCACCTACATCTTCGTAAAAAGAAACAAAGTAGATGAATTAGATGTTTTTAAGTTATGCTATATTTTTTTAATAAAGAGCACCTGGTTTCGCTGTTTTTCACATGAGTAATTCATCATCTATTTATTCAACGGACCAAAATGCTATGCGCTGTCACCCAGCAATCAATCATAAAAAACTACCTGGCGTTCTATACATTTAACAGCCCACCCCCTTGTGATTAGAAGCCGTGAAATATGATAATGATTGATGCCATCGGTGGCCTTGACTATTTCTAAAGAGAAATGTTGTTTTCTACCGAATACATAGATACCCATTAGTATCATATTACCTTTAGAATAAAGCTTACCAGGTCACCACAACCTTCCATTGGAATAGTAAGGACTTTGGATGACAATGAGATTTCTGTTTAATAAACAAGTGTATGTCAGTAGATTGACAAGAATTTTGATGAAGGACACAGAATATGGAGACATAAAGAAATAAGACGATGACAGTTGTTCGCCCAGACAAAGCCCGTTTGTTTTACGTCACCTTAGACACCACAACATATAACAATGATATTCCAGACGATAAAGGAGGCAGACTAGGAAGGTAGTGTTAAGTAGATTTATTTCCTTGAATGATGTCGACGATAACATAGACATATTTAATCAAGCTGGATATCAGTGATAGCGTATACAAATTTAACAACTATGTTTTCTCTAGAGTGATTTTGAAGGTGGGATCCTTCGGTTCGGCCAATGCGCATTACAAATAAGCAGGTAAAATTTTTCACTATTACTAATAGTGAACTTTGATTGATATGATTTGTGGTTATGTGATCCATATTTTATTTACTAATTTGCATAGAAATAAAAGTATGCTGCCGAACATATAAACTCTTCGAGCAAGCATCAGCCTGTAATAACGAATAAAAGCAACAATTACAAGTATGTTACGCAAACCGAGTATGATGCAATTTCGTCATGCATTCTATGTCACGCAATTAACCACAAACGATAACTATCAATTATTTCGGTACGGTAAAAACATCATTACGCTATTCACCATACTAATATATCCTATCGGGAGGTGATTTGCTTAGGAATTACCTGAGATACGGAAGGTGTCTGGAAAAATGCAGTTTGAATCCATTTTAGAAGATGGTGCCATCGGATTACGAAGCGACGCGATAAGAAACTCATAATACCTTAATCACAACCGTTGTAGTTGGAACAGCTCTTATATTCTGATCTGGATCCAGAACAACTACCAGAGCGCACAGTCCGGTACCTGTACTTAGTACCATTTCCACAAGAAGTGGAGCAGGAGCTCCATGCCGACCAGCTGTTCCAGCGGCAAGGGGGTGGGCCTGACGAGTTTAAACATAGAAACAAAAATAAATGTATTATTGGATTTAAATTGGTCGTAATATGTACAAAACAATGGTCAAAATAACACTCGCAGGTGAATATAAATTCTAGATTCAAAGTATTAGGTCCTGAAAGTAAGCGGGGTTTAACTAACGCAATGATATGTGAATAAATTCCGTGAGATTAAAGAAATAATTAATGAAACGCGCTCTTACATGCGCTAAAGTTACATCCTCGTGTCTGTGAAGTCACACCCCCGCTGGAAGTCTCGCAGTTTCGACTCTGTACCCCACTACCACATGTCTTGCTACAGGGACCCCACGCGCCACAGACAGCTACATGGACATATACAAAGCATCAATGTCAAAGTACGCAGGCAAGAAACAATTCAAGATTTAAATACCATTACACCTGGCAGTTTTACATGGACTCTGACTTACCCGATGACACATGGATAATGTCCGCAAACAGAATGACGACGACAGCGATAGCGATGAGTGTCTTCATACTGAAGCCTAGGAATGGATATGCCGACAGTCTGGAAGGGTGCGGGTATTATGAATGCTGCTTCTGTATTGCGGCCTTTATATATGCATTTTCCATGAGGGGCAATGAACGAATCTGCTCTTCAGCAGCAATGATTGACAGACTCTTCTGGCCAATAATATTCAACCTATCTTGGAACTTTTTTTTATTATAAATAGACCTTGTGTAATGGATATATTTGGATAAATTTAATTGGAAGTGAACTTAATTCTGTATCTCTTTGTACAGGTTTGTCGCTAGTTATAACTGTTGAACAATAAAGTTAATTGTGAATGTTTGAGATAATATTGTTTACATGTTTATGTGTCTTTGTTTATGTCAAGCTAGTTGTCCGGTGTTTGTCACGGCGTGGTTGTTGCACCGCGATGTCAGTGACGCCACTCGCGGTCACACCTGAGTGACCCACACGGGTCAGATGTTACTCCCGGTGGATTAATGTAATTGGCTTAAGATTATCTTATCTCTGTCACATGATTCCAAGAAGTAACTGCAAATATCCCAACGTAGCTATTCAAAATTTAAATTACCGTTAGTTAGCAAGAAACCTCCGAACAAATCACATGTTGTACTTTCGTAGATCCCGCTTTAATAAAGTATTCCGAAGAATATCTTGGACTCATGTTATTTTACCTAGAATAACTTCAACAATAAGTAAACATTTTGACCATTATTTCTTGAGCAAAAATTATAATAGTTCTATAAGTTATGGCAAAGATCTATCAAAGCCATTTCGGTTTTCCAAGCATAGTTAGTGAAGCTGTATGATAATCAATATGCATTCCACCGTACACCAAACTCCGATTAGCTCAGAGACTAGAAATTGTATTTACCTACACTTGCATCAAGATATTTCATCCAATGCACACTGAGCTGACACTTTTTCATCTTTGATAAGAAATGTGTGAACCAATAACGATCAATAGGCGAGAAATATATCATTTTAATCCAAAATTTACAAGTTGTAGTTTTTGCGTGATAACGACAGCAAACAGTTTGACTTGACTTTGACTCCATTTGTTTAATTAACATTTGTTTTTTACAACATCATTTTCGAGCAATCTAAATTTGAAACGTTTCACTGAAAAAAAGAATCAAGCGTATGCATGGGTTATGCCTGATATCAATTGGATTCCATCTACGTATGGGTTCGTAAAAACAAACGGTTTTATATTGTACTGTATATTGTAACTGTCATGCGCTGTGGCTCTATCATCAATCATCATAAAAACATTTTGCTTTCTGTACAATTTACAGCCCTATGATTAGAATCTCTGAAAAATAATGATGATTGAGGACATTGCTGCACCTTACTTTTCCTAACGTGAATCATTTTCTTCAATGTTTTTTACTAAACAAAGGGTGTCCCGCTACCCCTAACCTAAAGATTGATTGACTTGTTTTAATCTAACTGTGCAGTTTGAGTTCACTGACATTTTAACTTCATATCACATTATGCTACCATTTATAAACGAAGAGGTGCGTTTTCAAGATATATAACTGTGGAAATATTTACACAATCATGATTACTTTAGATACTTTTATATGTTAGTTGTTGTACGGCTATTCCGCCTAATACTAAGATCTTCTTCTACCTAGATTCTATGGAAAAACTAAAACTAGTCCAGAAACACTTTAAGCTACGTATATTTGGAATGTGTATCTCGCGATGGATTCAGAATTAATATTGGCAATTTGTGAGGTCAATTCGATCATTTTTTACAAATCTGGTCACCTATGATCTGTTGATATCAGAAACATGTATGTGCATACGTTCTTGAGGTATTTAATATTGATTTATATGTTCCTGAGTTTCATTTCATTAATGAATAACGTAATATCATGACAAGATTCGACTATCAATATGAAAATTAAACTCATCAATGCTCACCATCCATTCTCTTAATTACATCAATGAACATGTGATATTCAAGACAAATAAAGAAAACTACAGAATAAACGTTGTTACCCCTGCACTTAGGCCCCATTTATACTAATTGTACATCAGGCTACCGCTGCACTTAGGCCCCATATATGCTACATGCACACCATTCTACCACTGCACTTCGGTCCCATATATACTACTTGTTCAGTATGCTACCAATCCACGTAGGCCTCATATATGCTACTTGCACAGCAGGCTACCACTGCACTTAGGGCCCATATATGCTACTTGTACAGCATGCTATCACAGCACTTCGGTCCCATATATGCTACTTGTTCAGCATGCTACCAATTCACTTAGGCCCCATATATGCTACTTGTACAGCAGGCTACCACTGCACTTCGGCCCCATATAAACTATTAGTACAGCATGCTACCACAGCACTTAGGGCCCATATTGGTTCCCAGATATTGGTTCCCAGATATTACAGTTTTGTGGGCAATTCGCAAACACACTGCCCTTTGTCTACCTGCATCCTCCGAAATAAAAATAAAATCAAGAATCCAAGTCACATGGTAGATGTTAAAATGAATCCTTAACATTCATTGGGTCAAAAAATAACACGACAAGTATTGACTTTAGAACTCCGTCGGGTACAAGACATCCGTGACCATTTCATAATAATTGGTAAATATTGGCCCAAGACCGGGCCACAGGTTCACCGCCGACAGGTGTGAAAGAGACACAACCATCCAAAGATGAACGATCAGCAATTGTCTATAAAAGTACAATTAAAGTCTCGATATATCGAACATTTTCCTTTTTAATTCTCCAGAAAAGAATCCGTCAGTTCTGGAAGTCCTCCTCACGACTTGTTCCGTCCGTGCCACCCTTGTTGGTGTTCCGCCAATAATGACATTTTGTAAATCCCACTAGCATCCTTATTACTAAGCTGTTAGACTGAGCGATAAATAAAAAACAACTGGAGTTGATTTTTTTTAGATGAGAGCAATATGATAACTAGCCAGCCTGTATATGTATATTTTGGTACTGAAAGTAACCGAGGAATTGCCATTAAAGACTTTTCTTGCTTCCAATTATTTTCACAAACCTAGATTATAATGGAGTAATTACACATATCGGAAAAAACTATCCAACATGTTTCCCCTTTAGTTGTCAATCAAAATGGTGTCAACATATTTTCCTTCATTTAATGCAGCATGATAATTATTAAAGCCCACAAATATATATATATGCATGTATACGGAGAGAGTGAAAGGTCTGATACATTGATATGGGCTTAGTAACGCTTATATATGTATTTTAACTAACTAGCCAATAGCGCAACGTCCGCATAAATATAATATGATCAGTGACACATATACCAAGGCCGGGATAAACATTTGAGAATCTTGACCAACTCTTGAATAGAACACTGTTGGCAATGCAATCAATATTTATAGTAACGAGGTAAACATGTGGATGACTCGACACTGGCAGACGTGGGAACTAATCTTCCATCGCATACATACGCGTGTGATGAACTCAAACAACCGCAGGATTAATACGGCGACCCATAGTTTTCGATTACTGAAATCATTGAGAATTGTAAACGCGTATTGCTTCGATACGACTTCATCTATTGTCTCAGAACACACGCGGCTATTTGTCGATCGCGCACGAGTTATGTACAGTTCAGCATAATCTTTCTGTGTACGTCAGGAGATTTTAGGATCCCGTTCCACATGCATAGATATATATAAGTATATATCGGTATATATCTTGAACCTTTGGCTTCACTAAACATATAAAACCAACTGCTGCGAGTCTGAGAGAACACTGTCACACTGACACATCATGCAGGTGAGTGCGGTGGTTACTTTGCAAGACGGTATCAATATTTGCATATTTGTATATTTTGTATATTTTATTATTAATATTCATAACGCCTTCGATATTTGATTGATTAGTTGATGGATTAATCGAAATTTGTTTAGCACAAAGTTCTGTATTGCTTGACCATGACTGGCAGCGGGTCGTTGTTTGTTTACCTGATATCGATTGTCACCCCCTATGCGTTCTTCTCCATATTTCATGGGTACCTGTGATCGATTTTTTCTAACGTTTAGAATAATCCTTCTCTTAATGCGTCTTGCTGGTGCGTCCCACTTCATACACACAGACATGAACATAATATATATAACTATATATGTATGTAAGAAAACATCACTTGCTCAGTGACATCGCCAGTGCTGAAACCCTGTCATAGGACAATGAATAGTGACGATTAAATTTGCATCAACCTATTTTACTCATATGTTTAAACACCAAACTCATATGTTTTTGGTAAAAACCACCGACCTGCGCACATGCCATGTACACTAATTATTTACAATTACACGTATTAACATAGAATTTAATTTATAACTGAAATGGACATCTACGCACAGATTATTACATGCACATCGATGATATAATTTGGGTAAAACCATGTGCTGTCTAGAGAAAGGAATGTCATCATTTACTACTGGAAAATGTATAAATAGGTCATTTAAACAATGACAACAAATTGGCGCATATAGCCCCGAGATATTTAGTGACTTTTGTTAACGCAGAGATATTAATCAACAAGGTCAATCAATAACCTCGCTATGCGGTGGCGACCGCTGGGTTGCGCTGGATATTACCAAGAGATCTGTCACTGCAGCCCTTGCTAGAAGACCGTGCTTATGTCCCCTGAATGTGGTTGTTACTTACAGGGCATGAAGAGCGCGTTGCTGCTGTTGGTGGTGGAGGTGTACCTCTGCGCGGGCTTTAAAACCTACCAGAACCAGATACCTAATGGCGACCTGATACCGCACCCGTGTAAGCCCAACTTCCTGTGGCAGGGGGTGGGGCATAACAACCCCTCTGGCGGGGGAAGCAGGAACCTTTTCGGTATCGACTTTGAGGCAAATGGCAAGGTAAGTTAATGACATGCGCTGTAATATTAAAAGTCTGAGTGTATAAAATAGTTGAATTAGATCGGACCAATCATCCAATGGCCAACACGTTGGATTGCCTGATTTTTCGGAATTCGTATGTACAAAAATGTATCATTATTTATTGTCGATATGTCGCATGAACATTAATTCTAACGACAGATATAAATGCATATTTACATGTATATACATACACTCATCAATCTAATCTTCCAATTGAGATCTTTAGCTCTAAAATTACGGTTCTATAAGATGTTAACTAAACAGTACGTTTTTAACATATATGTGCTGACTGGACGCTCCCTGTTCGCAGGTTTGGGACACTTGTCTGTGCAGCGCGGACAGTGACGGGGACGGGCGGACTAACGGCGAGGAGCTCGGTGACCCGCAGTGCGTGTGGCAGCCGGGGGACACGCCGGCCGAGAACACCGGCCTCTCCCACCCCGGCGTCTGCGAGCCCATCGACTCCTCCGACTGTCTCATCCGTAACGTCGATCTGGGCGATTTCTGCGACGCGGGAGATCAGATTAATCCGTGCATCAACGAGACGGTCTTAACCCTGCGTTAGTATACCGGATTATCTTTTATCCACTTAGCAACAAATCCGCTACATCAGTATCCCGGTTGATTATATAAGTTGATTAAGAATTTCCTCATATGATTTAATGACTTGGAAATATAATTACATATGCTATGCATATAAAACAAGGGATCATGTAAACTCGATGACAGTATTTATTTATAATGTAATTACTAAACAGCTGTCGGAAATTGACGTTATAACCAGCCAGTTCATTAATCGTCGGTTTCACATTTCTGCGCGTGCAGCGGACATCCAGGTGGTGACTCTTCGCTTCCCCGTGACGGCCGTGCCGGCTCAGGAGACGACGTACATGTGTCAGATATTTGACGTGCCGTCCGACCAGGATTACCACGCCATAGCCTTCAGTCCTGCTATCGACAACGTCTACGTCATGCACCACATCTTAGTGTATGGATGTCAAGATGGAACAGGTACGTCACTTTTTACGTCATGTAGCATGTTAGGTACGTCATACATATGCCATGCATCATATCTTAGTATATGAATGTTTAAACGACACGTTAAGAGCGACATTTTACAGTTATTTTGATTATCGCCAGATACCTAGGAATATAGGTAGCATACAATACATATACATCCTTGTGTTAAATCAAACTAAAATATTTGAAAAAATTGTGATTCGTTCACAGAATCACAATCGACTGCTACGGAGTGTGGAATGGCTACGGATAACTGCCGAAACCTGTTGTTCGTCTGGGCAGTCGGCTTTAACGGCCAGTGCACGGATGAGAATTTCGGCTACCGGTTGGGATTAACTGGGTTTAACACGGTCATGTTGCAGGTAATCCTTACTAACGCACCAGTCCTGAATTTCAGTCAAATATATGTTTAGGTATACTTAAACATGTATATGTATGTATTCATTTAACCGTCCACATGTATATGTATGTATTCATTTAACCGTCCACATGTACATGTATGTATTCATGCCATATTGATCAATTATGTTTAGAAATTACTGTTTAAAATTCAGTAGCGATTGTCTAGAGTAATCCCATCGAAGCATTTATATTTCAGTCCGTATATATTCACTTGTAATAACGGCTAGCTAAGCGTATTTCGAGAGATATTTACTTCTGAATTGAATCAGCAGTTAGGTTGCATAAAATCATTAAATAGTTTCTCAGTCCCACCCGCATGGGCCTGAGACACCGCATCCACCCTTTTATTTGAATAAAAAAAACGTACCATCCGAAAAATGGTAAAAAAAGGAACCGCCGCACCCCCTGTTTAATTTCAGAAAAAAATCTGCCGAACTGTCCCTGGCAAAAACAAACAAACAAAATATCTGCCGTCCGCACCCACTTCTCAAGCAAAAAATAGCTTGAGAATCTAATCATATATTTAACGCAGCCTTACTGTTGCTAGTAGTGAGACTTGATATTGAAAATATGCGAACACGTTTAACCGTAGGTTATATCTAAATGGCGCGACCTGGTGTTCTTTGTTTGACTAGGCGCACTGGAACAACCCCGAACTGTTGGACAGCTACACGGACAGCTCGGGCATCGCGTTTTACCTGACGCCGAACCTGCGCACCTACGACGGCGCGATGCTGATGATCGGGCAGCGAGCGATCGAGATCCCGGAGAGCAGGAGTGTGGTGGCCGTGCAGGGAGGCTGCTCCTCCGCCTGCACCACCGTCAACATCGACACCAGCATTCACGTCGTCGAGTCCACAATTCACATGCATTATCTAGGTAACACAAGACGCATGAGCAACTATAGAAATTTGTTTAGCCCCCTAAGTTCACGGGTGCATATATGTACATTTAATCCGTCCTATTGACACGATTCAAGAGAATTTTAATGAATTGTATTAATTGGTCAATAACAGGTCATTGTTTCAGACTGTTAACCGACTGGCAAACTCAGATTTTTAAATGAATTCAGAATTCAATTAATGCACACATTAATTACGTATTTGTAGGCAGAGCCGGGTATATCAACCACTACAGAGATGGTAGCAAGGTGACTGAACTGGTGAGCCAGGATTTGTACAGCTACGATGTCCCATTATTTCAAACGTGAGTTATACTCTGCATAATGAAGTTCAGCGTGGATTATGTTGATCAGATTTTATAGGTTCACCGACATTGGACAGCTGTTTATTTAATTTAACTGCTATTTGTTAGTAAATATTGATCCCTGGTTATTGCATATTGAGTCCGGGTCTTTACCAAAGACTTCCAAACATTTGCTTAAGAATTAAACTTGTAATTATGTCATTTCATAATGAAAATGTTTGAAAATATTACCATAGTAGAAACACATCAGAAGTGTTGATTAATAATCATAATAATCACAATATCATTGTTGATATTATAAAGGACCACTTATTATGTTTCAGGTACTCGAGCCCTGTGGAGGTTCTGCCCGGAGACTCTTTCAGCGTCGAG
>JAXGGS010326505.1:0-13574 GCA_035585475.1 Armandia brevis
AGTGGAATAGGATCGTCAAGTCGATTTGTTTTTTGAGAAGAGCATTTATATGACGCATATCAATAACCAATCTCAGTTTGTTTTTGTCACTGACTGTCAACGGGTTGGTAACTTTAACTGGTTCTTTGGATTCCACTATAGCACCTGTGTCTAAAAGCTTGTCTAATTCTTTCCTAACAAAATCGGGATTTTTCCTACTTGACGCGTTATTTTTTAGGAAAACTCCTTCCGGCTCTTTTTCTAACGGGAGAATATATCCGTTCTCAACGGTGTCTAAAATGAATTTATTTTTTGTTATCGTTTTGAAAAATTCGACATGTTCTTTTGTCCGGTTAATAACGCTAATATTTTTCCCAAATTTTTCATATTCAAAGTAGTTGGTAGTGAATTCAGACTTTTTGTGCTCTTTTGACATATACGTGCTACTAGTGGAATCTACAAATTTAGTTTGGGCCTCAGCCTCTTTTGGAGAAGTACCGTCACCTAAGGGCACAACAACATCATCAAGATCGTCACTATAATAAAACGACTCATCCCTCTGGATATAACAACGATTATGAATCAATTCTGAATCGTTAACAAAATTCTCACGTCTAAATTCTAAATTTCTAAAATCTAAATTAGCCATACAGTTATTTCTTATCTCTACTAGATGTGGTTTCTCTGGTGCTTTTCGCTTTTTATCAGATAGATTTTCAATATTTGATATTGTAGAGTTTGATACAGAATCAGTAGGTAACATGTCATACTCACACTGAGACGAACCGTTCCCAAGGTTGGGGCAGTTCCTCTTGATATGCCCTGGTTTGGCACATCCATAGCATACCGGAGGACCCACTGGTGGTTGTCCCTTTGACGTGCTTGGCAGAGGCGCGTTGTGACTGTAAGGATCTTGTGTACGGTTGGACCCTTGGGTGTTGTACGACTTGTTGTTATTGTTGTACCAGTGATGCTTGTCTTGCTTCTTCTTGCTGAACTCCTTCTTCTTCTTGTCTTTCTCCGCTGCATTCTTCAGCGACTCCTTGATCTTTTTGTCATCCTCGGCATCGGACGCGATGCCCGTCTCTTCATACTCATCCAAGACTTTAAAGCCCTGAGGACAAATATCAGCAAGTATTACACCCTTAAGTCGCTTTTTCTGAAGCTTCATGCCTTCTGTAATCAGGGACTTTGCTCTCTCAAGGTTGCCGGCTTCTTGTTGTATAAGCGCTTCCTTCATCAAACAGAAAGCCTCTGTGTTATGGTCGAACTGATGCTCCAGGCCCTCCTTGGCAAACTTATGTTGGTACGGCCCCTTCTGTTTGTGGAGCTGTTGGTGATCAAGCTCTTGTTGGATCTCAGCCATCTGCCGCCTCAGTTTTTTGATTTCTTTACTCTTCTCTGTAAAGATATAAGTAGTAAACATGTTTAAACGTATATAAATCAAAATTAAACTCTTTGAGGCTTTTCATCTGAAAATATAGCATATATCTGTTCTCGTGCGGTCATCTTCATCCTAACCTTCAAGATATTAACTAAAAAACAAAAGAGTTGTGAAACCACAAAGTAAAATACCAGCAGGACCAGCCAACTACTCTCCAAGTCCTCAGTCATAGACTTCCCCTGTCATTTAACTAGGAGTTTCTCTGGAGCAGTATTGGAGGTAACCTCGGACCGGGATTTAACCTGTATGTCTCACTGCGTCTTTCGTTCCAAGCATTCTCTTGATGATAAAGACGACCCTATAAAATTAAAACATTTAAATCATTTTAAGATGTCATTGTATCATGCGCTGGTTTCTGAAAACGATCTATTACAATTCATAGTATTTAAGCACCTACGGCACTTTCAAAACGTTTATGGTAAACATTATATATAATGTGAGTAGTATGTGAATGTTGTATCGTGTATACTACTACTTATACAATAGTGTATTTTATACGTTTGTATAGTGTAACGCGTTTACTACTTCTTGTACTTTAGTGATCTGGTTTTTGGGGTGTTAACCAGTTATATTTACTCTATAAAATATTGTAGGTATAGAGCAATTCATGCGTTATTTAAAGTTTCACGAAAAATAAATGTCTTGTATAGTGTACGATATTCATACTACCGTGTGTATCTGGTATAAAGTAGTATCTAGTTAATATATAACGTATCACATTATCATATTCAACACAATTGTAACGTTACCCTCGTCGTCAGAGCTATCTTCAGAAGAGTCCGTCAGGACTACTGGTCTCTTCTTGAGTTTCTTGCCCTTGCCGGCCGCCGCTTGCGGTGGCGGCGGTGGAGGTGGTAGTGGCGCCGGAGCTTGTGGCATTGGTTGCTGGTAAGGTTGTTGGTAGTACGGGCCCATTTGGTACATGGGTTGTTGAAACCACGGTAGTTGGAGCCCGTTGTTGGGACCCGCCTGCGGTTGCTGGTACCCTTGGTTGTAACCCTGTTGGTACTGTCCGTACCCTTGGTTCCAGGCATTACCTTGATTTCCGTTCCCTTGTGGTGGGTTCCCCTGGGCTGCGTTCCCCAATGGTTGCGCTCGTGCTGGTTGTGGCGGTGCTCCCGCCGGATTTGCCCCTGGTTGCGGGCCCGCTGGGGCGGCTTGCGGTAAAATGTCCCCTGGTTGAACTCTGGGACCGTCGGCATTTTGGGCAGCATTCTCCTGCGGTCCCTTGTCGAGGTTCCCCCTTCTGGGCGTGCCCCTGTTAGGCGTTGGTGGAGGAATGTTCTCGGTACCTGAAGGAGTGTTGCTGCTCGCCATGGCTTCCCACTTGGTAAAATAGTCGGCTAATTGGTTTTAAAAATTTAGGCGACTATCCTGACCAAGCGCTAAGGACTGAAAACCGGTGCGGCGCTGGCTAGCGTCAGTCACACCTGACTTCACGCTTGACCAGCCGCCACACCTCATTACCCACCAAACCAGTTATTCTGGTTGGGTATTGTACTACTTACATTATAACATAAATTATCCACTAATTCACTACTTTCAAACGTGGATAATTATCAATCATGTATGGCTTCGATGTTAATCAATTATACTAGAGCAAAAATACCCTTAACCACAGGGCACAACCAACCACAACCATTACAACAGGGCTCCGCCGACCACAACAACAACCGTAAACCTGGTGCACAACTGACCACGCCCATAACCCCCCAGGCATGACTGACCACATACACTACCACAGGGCCCGCCGACCACACCCAGTTACCCCAGGGCACAACCGACCCAGCCCTTTACCGCGGTGAACAAACGACCACGCCCTTATCTCGGGGCACCCCAACATCACCCAGTTACCCCCAGACTCGCCGACCACACCCAGTTACCCCCAGACTCGCCGACCACACCCAGTTACCTCCGGGAACAAACGACCACACCCCAACATCACTCAGTTAACCCCGGGCCCGCCGACTACAATCATTAACCCAGGGCACCGCCGATCACACCAAGTTACCCCCATGGTACTACCGACCACACCCAGTTATCTTCAAGGCACCGCCGATATCCCACAGTTACCCCTTGGGCACAACCGACCACACCCATTACCCCAAGGCACCGCCAACATCCCACAGTTACCCCTGGGGCAAAAAAGGCCACGCCCATTACCCCAGGGCACTGCCAACCTCACCAAGTTAACCCAGAGCACGACTAACCACACCCTTTACTCCAGAGCACCCCTGACCTCACTCAGGTACCCCAGGCCACCACCAACCAAGTAGTGTACATACTAGTACCACCAAATGATGTGATCGCCTCCTGGGGAGTGAAAAGAAAACGAATGTAAGTAGTACAGCGAATACTACTTGATGAGCACCATTATCTTTATCAGGGCTCCCTTTATGATTCCAGACACCCAAATCTCTTAGCAGAAGCAACGAATTCTGCTCCAAAATTAAGATAAATTAGGGATCAAGCTGAGAGATACGTCATCCAGAACTTTTACTCCAAGATCTGGATTAATATTCACATATTTTGGTGCAGTGCCTCTTAATATATAAAATCATGAATCCAATACAAGTTGATGACCTTAACAGCTTGTAATAATGTTGTAAAGTACTTATTCCAAGTAAATCCATGTTCAGTAAAGTACATATTCCCATTCCAAATGAAATCTTTGTTAAGTAAAGTTCATCTTCCAAATGATTGTTACTTCAAAATACATTTTCGGGGCTATGTGTAGATAGCCAAACATACATGTTCTAGCAATTGGCCCCAGACATGAATAATTTTGTTATTAGTGTCGGGCACATTCAAATTGTTATTATGACGAAACAATGCATTATGATCGTCATGATGAGAAAACATATTTGACTATTTGACTATGACATCATAACATTATTGTATATTCGGCTTATTGTACTTTCGTAATACCTAGATTTACTTGTCAGCAGAACAATATTAGTTCGTACTCTATCGGTTCCGCACTGAGTCCCGGACTCGGTCACGAACTAAGACAGTCCGGGACTCCGTTGTAGTCCGTAGTTTACCCTGGGCGATGAACCTCCCCAGAGCAGACAAGTTACAAACACAACTCAAACCGAGGTCGTCTAGAAATATTGATTCATGATGGTCAAGTTTATTATTTCAAGCCCGAGAGGAAAAATACCTTATGTTGATATAATATCAACTATAGTATAGTATTACCAGATTAATAAAATTGATAAGACCTATAAACAATGCTAAGAGCTGATAAAAAAAAAATTATTCCTTATATTCATCATGTTAGCATATATATACTTTCTATAATTTGCCATGAACCAGTAATTATAAAAAGAGCAGTCCACCGGAGCAGAACAGGGGAGTTTCATGATGAAAACTGATTGCAATAGGATGAAACAGAACATGAAAAGCTGCTAGGTTATTGGGTATTATATGTAACACTTATTGGATGATATAATGATTATACCTTGTAATCAGCTCCATTCTGTATATCAGTTAAACACCAATATGAGAGGTTATCATGCCGATTTCTATCTATAGTCACACATCCTTGCATATTTTATCTAAATAACAGCTCATCACAGAAGGTAAAGGTTTGGCTACTTACTGCAGGTACTTCAGGTGTGTCCAGTTTGTTGCTGCTTTAGCCAGAGCTTCTGCTCCTTTATCTCCTATATTGGTACTCTGCAGGCTGAATAAGAGCAGAGAATAAAGTGATTAATTATATAAATCAATGATGAAGTACAACATATTCTAAATTAATCCGCTTATCATGATTCAATTAAGACAAACCATGCATTCATGTAATATTCATGAGACAAATTGCTAATCATCCATCTACTCCGGAGTATCGTTTACCAAAATCTGGTGTACTTTGATTATTGTTTCCCAAAATATAGAACATTGGCATCGCAATTTGGCATACGCAGATAATATTGTGAATCGGAAGGGCAAATCTTTCTTGTCTTTAATTAGAAGAATATTCTTTTATTTTCTATATTGTATGTGAACTGTTACAACCTGGCATTTTTGTTATGGTTTTTGCATGATACTTTCTTGTTGATGCTCCTATATATTTGTTAAGCTGGAGACTGTAGGTTAGTAAATTTAAAGTTGGACATACACAATGGGACAATAATAAAAAAAAACACTGTGAGCCAAACACAACTTCATGGCTTTCCCCAACCTAAACCCTTTACATGATAGTTACCAAACCTTCTGATGTTACCCTAATGTAACATACTCTTCTGGAGTATCGGCAGTATGTTTATTTGATATAATCATTATTGTTTGATATTTACAAATGATTACAAATACTTATTCCATGGAAGATAACAAGGGTGAAGAGGGCAGTGGTGAAGGTGTGATCGGGTATTAGAGGATTAGTGTCAGCTGGGGTAATATGAGAGGATTAGGTCTTTTATATCAGGATATTTATGTAAAACACCGTCCATAATTTGACAAAGTTTTAAGCCACTTATTCAGCATTTTATTTTCTGAAATATTAACTGCTTGCCTTTTCTGTTGACCTAATAAACTACATAATTACTGGCCTACAACATATTAATGTGAGGTGTTTTAGTTTAATCATGATGCATCAGGTATGTTATTGCTCCTGCGTGTACATTTTGAAAGATTTAATTTTAATTACAAGGATTTAATCTGACAATGCCACTAGATTCGACGCAGGAATTATACAAACTGACACGGTTATATTTATCAGACCTAGTGTAAAATTTATAAATTGTAAAGACAACTTCGACATGGAATTATTAGTAACCAGGTAGTGATAGATAAGGTTGATGACAATTATTACCAGTGTAATATACGCGGCTGATAACCTGTACTCATCTGAGTACCAGTCAGTCGCTCATCTTGCTGACTGGCAATTGTCAACCGAGTTGGCATGCTGAATGAGGTGAGTGCCTAGTGCGACCAGAATACATACCAGATGCACAGGACGACCACTGCACCCCTGGAGATAATCCAATGGCAAGGTGCGACTTCCGTGGAAATACCTGTTGACCGTGACCAAGTTGTCCAACTGAGATCTCCATTCGGAATCTCCGTGAGAGGTGCAACTTGTGTGGGCACGGTACGGTATAAGATGGCGCTCTCCCGCCCGTACAGCACTCAGAGTTTTGATCGGATCTCAAGTTGTATTATGTACTGTTGTACTAAACAGGAAAGTTCCAAAGTTCAAGTACACTGCAGCTTGTTATTTGTTGTCTTAAGCCCGAGATTCTACACCAGTCTTACATACTGGGTTTGTGTAAGAAAACCAAATTACAGATAACAATATATAAGGAACGGAAAAACACTTATAGGGCGAGCTATTGTATTAGCATATTGTTGATATCATGCCGGGATGAAATATGGAAATATACAGCTTTCATAAGGAAAAACATTGAATGTTCATTAATTCCTTTGATGGTGTGAAACTTGGTTGTAACAAGATAATAATGCATTGATTTAAACCGGGTGCTATCATAGATATTATATGTTCTGCCTAGATGTATCCTATTATAATCAAACACCAGGGGGCGTGATGTTAGACTTGACATACTGCTTCCATCACATGACAAGTCCTATACTAATCAAACACCAGGGGGCGTGCTGTGAGACCTAACATACCGCTTCAATCACATGACAGATCTTATACTTTTTTAAACACTAGGGGGCGTTTTGTTAGACATCACATACTGCTTCTATCACAAGTCAGATCCTATACTAATCAAACACCAGGGGGCGTGATGTTAGACTTGACATACTGCTTCTATCACAAGACATATCCTATACTAATCAAACACCAGAGGGCGTGCTGTTAGTCTTGACATACTTCTTCCATCACATGACAGATCCTATACTAATCAAACACCAGGGGGCGTGCTGTTAGACTTGACATACTGCTTCTATTACATGACATATCCTATACTAATCAAACACCAGGGGGCGTGCTGTTAGACTTGACATACTGCTTCTATAACATGACAGATCCTATACTAATCAAACACCAGGGGGCGTGCTGTTAGACTTGACATACTGCTTCTATGAGAGTAAATAGGGGGTTTAGAATAATTAAAGTTTCTACTTAACATGCTGCTATTATCACATGTCAGATACTATACTAATTAAACTGTCGCGCGTAATTGACTGACATTAATCACTAGATCACTTTTCCAAACTTGCCTCAGACATGCTAAATGTCACATTTTGTATCCGGTGTTGTATTTGGCGCTAATGTAGTGAGCCACATTATTTCTGGTTTTAATATTTATAAAACTCGGTCAATTAAATTGTGTTACTTTAGTTGTAATCATTTAAGTGGTAAATCAATAGTTTAGAATAGTTTGGATAGTAAGTTGTCAGTATAATTACTTGTCATCAATATTCTGAAGTTTATATAAGTCCCTGTCTGTTTATTTACAGTAACAACCTGCTGTCAGAGAACAACTATGGAATATTATAAATCTCTTCAAATCAGCGTTCGTCTCCTGGCAACATTTAGACATAAATAATTATTTACAAAGTTAAATTAACCGATAACCGCAACAAACAAGAGAGACCCATGATATATGTGACCCATGCGATAAATAATTGGTTATTAATGCCCAATTTTTTTATATTTCGTTTTAATTAAGTATCACAGTATATCAAGTTGGAGTTTTCCGAAGGACAGCGATATTGTGTTGAATATAGGTGATATTAACCTTTGGGCATAACCCAAGTTTACAGAGTCACATGGCTATGCAGCAGTGAATCAGGTAAATTTCAGGCACCAAGAAATGATATTATGCCTAACTCTGAATGATCAAATAAACTCCGAAATGTGTTTTGCTTCTCTGACAACTGTTAATCTACATTATTGCATTCACTAAACCTTAACACAAATTCAAGACAAAGTTTTATGATTATTGAAGAAAATAATATAACGTGTAATGAACACTTACCGCAGGTTTGTTAACTGGTGACATTTGCTGAGTACCTCGGACAGGTGTACAGCTCCTTCATCTCCTATCCGGTTGTTGCCAAAGCTGAAATAACAGAGGGTTTGAATGTTTATATATTCTACTGTATAACTGTGAAAGCGGAGGTTTGCACGACATCTAGATGTTCAAATCATCTCCCTTTATAACGGTTTCACTACTAGCCCAATGCCATCCTGGAGAACGGGATCTATTATTGGCCTGAATTTCATGATGTATTGGTAATAATCTGAACATAAACGGTCACCGATTTTATCCCACTCACCCCAGGGTCATTTATTTCAATGTCCACGGCTTAACAACGGAGTAAAACAAAGATAAAACACTGATGATGTGTTTTAATGTGCAATTGAGACCATGCATGATCAACATTATTACTCTTACTAATTATTTAACAAGCTTCGCCTCCCTGACCCTCAGAAATTATCTATCCTGCTTCTCTCACGTTCCCCTTACTAACAATGGAGCCAAGCATCTTCCCTGACTATAATTAATTATATGGGAATCATGTTGCTAAATAAAATCAAACACCTCCATTCTGTACTAGCATATTTCCTTCCAGGTAACCTGAAATACCATACAACTCGAACTGTTTCTAATATCTCAGTATGAAAATATCAGTCGCCCTCTAGAAGTCCTTTGGGGAGTAATAGGACTACTTATCATTCATATATTAGTTTAAATTTGCTTGTATTCAAATACAAACGCATTTCAGTGTAATGGCAGCAGGGCGATATGAAAGAGAATAAAATGAAAATGGGTTAATTAATTTGTTTGGTCGTCACCATATAAATACCATATGATTCAACATCAAGGAATTTTTCCCCTTGCTAACAAATTGTATTATAACTAAAACAAGTTACACACTCCACATTTTTTAACACCTGACAGGCGTCTCTGTTCTTCAACTCCCTAGCTAATGTTGCTATACCCAGGTCACTGATGGAACAGTTGTTCAACCTGAAATATATGTATATATATCCTGTTAAGCTAATACTTTATGAATACTGAAGGAAACAAAATATTGAGAAAAATTGCATTACAATGATTTGTAGCAGAGAACTAACAATGAAAAGATAAAACATCCCAACAAAAATATTGTCTATATATTCGTTGTAAAATACAACCAATCTTGACTTCATGAATATAAGTAAGAAAATGTTATTTGCATTAATATTGAATGATATTAGGTCTCATACAGTTATGTTAAGTGATGCAAGTATATTTATATATATATAATGTACCATGTAGGTAGTTTGTAATATACTTTGGTGAACTACCCCAATCTTTGAGTCAGTAATAATATCAGGTTTGATATGGATGGTGAAGGCTACCTGACATACATGAGGTAGTTCAGCAGGAGTGCGGGTGAGGGAGGAATAACTTGATAATGAGGCAGAATAACATTATCAGGGGAGCTGTACAATATAAAACTTGTGCTACTTGAAAATACACGAATATCTTCCAGATATATGATATATTGACTGTAATTTTGATTCACGCGAGGCAACAGTTTTGGGATTTGAGACTTGTTGGCATATTGCTCCGATTTACCAAATTTATTAAAACCATTCACCCTAAAGGACCTGGTTCTGCTTAGTGAAAGATAAAAATTTCAAACTATGTGCCAGATTTATCAGGAATTAATCAGAAGATCAATTTGACAATTTTTTGCGATCACACATTCTCAGTTGTTTAGCCATAACACTCGGGGTTTCAACTGATCATTTGAATAGATGTTTAATATATATCTTATTACACAACCACCTGTTAAAACAACACACAGAGTCAGAAGCGTCTTCGACCTCAATTGTCTGCCTGGTCATTGCAACGCTTGTTGTATTAGTACGTGTCTTTGAAAACTAGCAAGTATTATATATGCCATCCTAAATAGTATGAATTTCAGCTGGAAGATAGAAATCGAGATTAACCATGCTATTATATATGCGAATGTTAACCCGGGTTTTATCAAACAACGAGGAGACAAATGATTGGCGATGTCCCGAATGGGGGTATATTGAGTGGAGTTGAAATGTCACATACACAAATTAACAAACTTCAGCTTATATCAAAAAATTCGATCCATTTGAAATAACAATTATAAGGAATTATAATATATGGGATAATGTACTTACCAAAGTATATTAAGCCTGGCAACTTTGTTGATGAAGTATCCTATAGAGGAGAGATGATGAGGCAGAATACCTCCATATGTGCCATCTAGATCCAGCTTCAGATCATAGTCAGTCTTCTCCAGCACAGCTTCAGAGACATCATCTGTAATCTCGTCTAATCTGCTCTGATGGTACCAGCGCATTAACTGTAACTTAGCCAGTTTAGAGTCTCCCCCAAAAGAAACCATATTTGTTACCAGCTGGTTTTGTTGTGTTTTATATAAAACTTCCAAATCTCCTGTCCTGGTGTCTAAACACTGTAAGAATCCATGTCCTAGGTGTATATCTCCTAGTAATCCTGCCGTGTAAAGTTGTACATTGTCCTGTGTACGAGAGTCCTCACTGATTGTTGATATTTTGTCAACATCCTCCTTACTCCAGGTCAGACAAATATGTAAAGCTGTGAGAAACTCTTGTATTGTCAGATGAAGGAAGGAGGCAGAAACAAAAGTTCCTGTAGACTTTTCATTTTGGAAAACCTCCAGTATTCCACTGACAGTTTCACCGCCTGATACATCAATATCACAAAGATCAAGATTGTTTCTGTCATAAATAATGTTAAGAGTTTGAGAAAGTTGTCCAGAAGCGGCAAGGGTTGCCAAGTTTATAACATTAGTTTTTTCTTCCTTTGAGAGTTCAAAAAGGTTTGCTGGTTTGTTTTCTTTTCTTTTATGAAGAATATCTAACACAAATCTGATCGTCATTTGTGTAATTGTGTCCAATTTTAGATGTTCATGGGCATTGGTTGAAGATTTTAAATCATCTCTTATCATAGCTGTTAATAACACACAATTAAGTGGAACAACACAGTGTACATGCAGCTGTGCACGAGCTTGTATATACTCAGTTACATGTTTATGTGTTTCTCTGTTATAGTCACACACAGCAAAGCTGCATTCGTCAATGGCATCCTCGTCAAATCCAAGAGCTACAACTGTCCTGGAAAATGTACTCGTATATAATGTATCCATGGGACGGGATGTGCAAATCACAAAAGAATCTTCCATGAGATATCCGTAAACAAGACTATAGATCAGAGTGGATATGTTTGTTTTGGAATAAAGATTAAATTCTGGCGAATCTGTGTATGCATACTCATGTGTGACGTCATTCCATCCTGGGAGTTCATCAAGTCCGTCAATGATGAAAACTGATTTTCTTATGTGTGGAATCTTTCTATTTACTGATGAGTGATCGAAATATTCCTCCAGCTGATGTGAAAATGCCTCTAATACATCGGTATTAGTGCAATGTGTTTGACATATCAGGTCTAGTAGTGAGAGTTCCGAATCACGATACGAAGCAACCTGCCTGCATTCAAAGTAAAACAGCGCATTGAATGTATCGTTCCACAATTTATTGTTGGCCCATTTATAAGCCAGAGTTTGTGCTGCTGTGCTTTTTCCTGTTCCTGCTGCTCCACAGAGAAGAATTTTTGGTGATTTTCTTTCAGAGAGGTCCGATAGAATATCGTATAGATGAATAGATCCGTGTCTCTCAAATTTCTGTGGGTCTCTGACAAACCGACATCTACTAGGATCTTTGTTTTTACCACTGACTGACAAAGTCACATAAAATATTCCATCTTGTCGAGTTAAGTATCTTCCGCTTAGATTTTTGTTCAGCTTAGCCATTATGTGTTGATGGTGGCTTTGTAGATGTCCATGGAAGGGAAAATAGACACCACCGTTTTCTATAAAGACAATTGCGCGATATCAAACATGAGTTAGTTGAGTTCCTCAGTTCAATTCATCGCGATATTGTATAATCTAATTGTTTACTACAGTGCTAAGAAATGTTGTTGACATTGAAACACACTGATGTTTCAATAACAAACAAACTCAACCCGAAAATTGTATTCAAAGCAAAGGGACTAACATTCTGTAAACCAGTAAATCAGTGTACCAACAAATGTTTGCTGGCTGTGAAATCAGTCGGAATTCTATTGATGAATATTTACTTTGAACTAGATTATTTGTTACCTGCAGACCCAGCTCCTGTTGCTGTCAGCACATCTACCACAGCCATGGCGGCTGTCTGCCGAGTTTGATGAAGTGCTGCTGTAAATTGTTGTAAAGTTCGGTCGTGTCTCGGATGTCTCCACAAATAAAGCAGCAGTTTGTCCCTCCTCTCCTCTTCACTGATGTTTGCAGATTGAAGTGTTTGTGTTTGTCTGTCCGAGAGAGGCAGAGTCTTACAGAGCACAGGGATAATGGAGTCAATGTTTACACAGCCAGTGATTTCTTCATACAGCAATTTATTTGTCAACATTCCTGAAATATTCGAAAATACAACAGGTACACTTACTGTGAAATGTATTACAATAATCTCCAGTCAACTGTTTTGTTATGATATTCAGTTAAATATGCATTTAAAGACGGTATGTTTGTCAATATATCTCAGGGTATATAAATAATAGTAATGTTTGTCATGTTACCTTCGTTTGTTAAGCGAAATACACGAGCTGCTGTAAGAAACTGCTGTGATAATTTTAGAGCCCCGTGTAACCATGTTAGTTTACTGTGCTGTTCTTCCTCTGAACATTTAAAGAAATAGCGCATTAACAAATCCCTTTTCTGTTTTGGTCCTTGCAAGTTATTTCGTAAAGCAGGGAACGCCTTGCAAATTTCTGGGAAGATTCGATCCACGTCAATTTCCCTGGCAATATCGACACACGTCATTTCTCGAGCCATCCTGTCTGAATAAAATTAGGAATATGATTTGTATTGCTGCAATTGTTCGTGTTCTAACATATGATAAACTCCCACGTACATATCCAGTCAGATAAAGTGCTACATGTATATTTGACGCTCTAGCGAGCTTACATTAATTATAGATATCATGTGTCTGTTTGGTCGCATGAATATGGTTACGTTGGACACCCTGATTAGGATTACATGATGTGATCGACTGTCAAGGAGCATCGAAAGCTAAGTTTAGACTTGCAAAAAGCAGAAAAGACGCTGGCAAATCGGGCATGGACACGTTTCAATA
>JAXGGS010326616.1:8360-30703 GCA_035585475.1 Armandia brevis
GTACTTTATATATTTATAAAATACAATGGCGATTACATCGACAAGCATGAACTATGCACGGAGGACTAGCCGTTCAAGAAATCCGTATTAAAAAGCTTTGCTGAAGTTTTTAAAGTACAGTAGACACCGGAGGGCATGAGTTTAATGCAGCAACTTGTGGATTTCTTGAACAGTTTTGGAATGCCGTTTTAGAGGACATCAGTGTGAAAGAAATCTAGTAATAAAACATGGGAAGCTAGTACATACTGTTGTCGTCTGTATTGCAAGGACAAAATATAACAAATGATCAATAGATATTTTGGTGCAACACATGGTTCAACAAACTAACGACAATGATCGTATACACTGGGCATATTAATATAATATCTAAGGAAGCTATCGCGATATATCACCGGTCATCCAATCACAAAATTTTCAAGTAAAAAAGAGTTATAATAGATCCTTTGATTGTATTGACAGGGTAAAAAAAATCAATGAGCAGGTCAGCGAAAAACTGAATTTTGCTCGAGAATTTCAAATAGTGTTTTCATATTGGTCATACAAAAGTGATATTTCTAGCATCGAAAACAGCTGTTGTAAAATTTCAATTATTGCAGATCACGGATGTAGTTTCTTTCAAATAATTACGAAAATGACGAAGATATTTTGATATATAAACCTGTATATAAGAATTATTCATGGTATAAGCTGCTGACACGTACTATGGGCGTTATTACTTAGATTTGGCATGCAAACAAAACATGCGGAACAAAGAGACGTCACAGAGACGTCACAATATACTACTTATTGTCTAGTCCAGAAGCCTCACTGAGACCACTGACACTGTATTAAGTGCAACGTGGGGGTGTTCACTGACTAACAACACGAAACGAAGCTAAGCAGGCTATGTCCACTACAAAGTCTGTGCAAAAGGTCACACTTATAGGTAGCCTGATACATGAACAGTGATTAGGGAGAGCTCGGAGTTGGAATTGCTGTGAGAGAAATTGCACGTGTAGCAATTCACGAGCTCTGGCTGCGCCTTTAGGGTATTTGATCTTTGACCTAGTTGTGGAGATTTAAGTTCATCCGGCACTGCCTACAGTAGTCATTGGTTTCATTGAGGACAGACTGTGACTGTTTGCTTATTGTTAATTAACTCCTGCATTTCAATCTTACATGATGTGATGAAGTGGTTACTATATGGAAATGATTGTAGGTGTAGTAGAGGGCAGCAGCAGCAACAACAGCACAGGGAAAATTTCCAGTCTTGACAAGTTCATGTGTACTAATTTGTTTAAACAATTGCTTGTCCGTTTAATGTACTTTCATATGGTACGCGCTATATGCTTCCTCAGTACAAGCTTTCTCTCGCTTACAGGATAACTATTAATCCATAAACAATTTGCAAGGAGGCAAATGCCTCTCCGTGATAGAAAAGATTTACCTTCAAATGAGTCATCTCCTTCTGTCATTAGTTCATCATCTGAGCAGATATTCAGCACATTCACCAGCATCTCAGTCACTGAATTGGGAAAAAAAACACATTTGTGAGAATTCAGATGCGACAACCCGTCATTAAAGATTGTGTTTACCGGTAATTGAATACGAATATATTGTCAGCTATGTTAGATATACCTTTCTCCCCTACAAACGGTAACGACCACGTGAAGACATCCATAAAGTTTGGCAACCAGTACGGGTGAGGTGAGCAGTTGAACTGCCTAATATTCATCACATTATTTTCATATTTCAATATGGCAGCTGGAATTATATATAATACTGTATACATATATCGGCGAGTTTTAAACGGCCATATGACTGTTTAGTACGCAGAAAACAATTTCGTCAGCAATTTTATGCAAACGTACCTTTGTTATTATATACATCCAAATAGTTTGGTGCAGAGAATATGGTAATTAGTGATGGAAATCCTGTCGTTTGGCTTTTTCTATACATACGATAGCTGAAAATAATCAAATGGTATTGACAGAGCAAGTCTTATAAAGTATTAAGTAGCCAAATAGCCAGCTATGTCGATAAGATATAATTACCCAGCATCCTGTGCTTCATGTGCTCTAATTATTGAAAGTAAGTTGTTCTGCTGTAGGAAATCACAACACGCTGCATAGCTGAAATACAACATAACTCGTCTGATGATAACTGTCGCATTATATCACACCTTTTATCAAAGTGCATAACGCAGTAGAAATGATGATTGACCACATTCTAACATGCGTCCACCCTAGCTAGTAATTGATATCAGAAGAGACGAACCTGTAGAAATATGAGCAACCTCTGACGCTGTTATGAGTGTAATGTTCAGTAGTTTTCTCATTTCCAAAGTCTTCCAGAGGATCTGACCATAATAAATCACACATTGGGCCAAATGCTGGTGGCTCCTTGAATCTATCCAACTGGTATATGAAAATCAAACGCGAACAATTCGTGAAGTATTTGTCATCAGTTCCGGCATAGCATTTGCACGAGTACACATATATGGCACTCGGTTCGATGTTTATCATATTAATGTCTAAAACATTGAAGCTACTTTACCTTCCTAATATCGTCTAAATTGTGTATTTCTGGAGATAGTCCACCATGTACACACAAGAACTGCTGGTTCATGAGTGCAGCTAATGGCAGACAATCGAATGCCTCCATACAAGCATCATAAACCCTTTCCGTATATTTTATTTTGCCTGGGAATAATAAGAAAGCGTTCTTAAAATAACACTTAGATACAGTATGACCATGTAGTTATCACTAAATGAATCAAGACAATGCCTACAATGCATGCATCATGAGAAACATGCAATTTTATAAAGACGAATAAGCAACAGAAAGGTTACTTACATTCCTGCTTGAATGTAAAATACTCTGTCAGATGTCTACATTCGTGATTTCCTCTCAACATGAAGAATGTGTTGGGATACAGAATTTTCAAAGCCCACAAATACAATACACACTGAAAAGGAAAACTTTCATCGTACAAATGATGCATCAAACATTAAAGTATTGTAAAGTGTTGGAGCGGAATAACTAATCGACCCACCTCTATGCTAAAGTATCCTCGGTCTACATAGTCACCTAAAAAGAGGTAGCGCGTTGTCGCTGGTGATCCTCCAACTTCAAACAATTTCATGAGGTCATAAAACTGTCCATGAATGTCACCACACACTAAAATATTCAGAACGGTTTCTTCATTCATTTAAGATTATAGCTAGTATATACATGAACAATAACATAAACTATATATTCCATCAATTGCATTTCAGAGCAGCATAAAATTCGCCTCATAAACTTACCAGTTACTGGAGCTTCTATGTCTATCATAGTCTTTTCTTGTCTTAGAAGAGCAGCACCTTCATTAATTATCCTCAGAGAAACATCTTCAGTAACTCTGCCTTCCAGTATAAAGTGTTGCTTTAGTACATCTGGTTTGGGTTTACCTTTGGAGTCAAACACCTCACTCATTGTAAGTCTATGACTAGGAGGAAAGGGCACACCTGAAATTTTAAATTGTTTGTTAAATGGAGACATAAATAGGTAACCCTTGAACATAGCAATCATGGGGGAATCATATACATGTACATATTATACATACTACGGGCATGTGCCGGGTACATGGATATATAGCAGCTGATAAATACATTGTATTAAAAAAGCAGCATGATGGAAGTTTGTCATAACACATGCAACTTGTTTTTGAAAAACAAGTAAACCATATTTAAATGATATCCCTATTCAGATATATCCGTGTACAATAGACACGTCAATGTGGTAACGTATTATGTTAAGCGAGAAGGATATTATTTAGTACATAAGTGGCTATTCCTGTCATAGTGAATGTCCGATATTGAGAGCACATCTAGACGTGGCAACTACGACCGATGCACACGCATATGATGACGTCTTCAGACAATTAACTGTTATAAGAACCAAACGAGAGTGAGA
Organism: Armandia brevis; assembly: GCA_035585475.1. Classification (NCBI taxonomy): domain Eukaryota; kingdom Metazoa; phylum Annelida; class Polychaeta; family Opheliidae; genus Armandia; species Armandia brevis. The sequence continues at coordinate 12,297 of JAXGGS010326616.1, forward strand.
GAAAAAGCAACGCAAAAAATAAATGCTCTAGAAGGGTGACTGTCAAGTGTCAATGGTCAACCACACATTACAAAAAATGAAAGCTAGAGCTATGTCTATTGGTGCAATTAGTGTAAAATAAGGATGAACACACGAAACAATAATCAGTGATCATTCAAGCTTTTTCGTGGAAAGTACCTAATGACCCTTTACATAATTAGTGACCGTACAACCAAGAATATATATATGTAGGAGATCTACGATCTGCGAGTGCAATTCACATCCACCTTATTAGGGTTTTGTAATTGTGATTGAGTTGACACTCGTCATTAAACAGTATCGGCAGATTGGTGAACGGTCTTGAAACACCTGGGGAAGAAGGTGATGTACATGTACTTAGCAGGCGCTATACGATTTTGACCGCTTAGGCATCATCGGGAGCAAGAACTTAAAAAGGGGGAAGTGGACCGTTTGTTATTTTCGATTTTCAGAGGAATGATATCGAAGGCAGTACCAATAATATGGTTTGTATATGTGTAGTAGGTAAAGGTTTGCACGTACACCTGTTCATAGTGTCCTTCAGTACAATGTGTACCAATGCCCATAACTTTAGGTTATTAGAAACATCTAGTGATCTACAGTGCATAATATATGCATGTGCTTTCGTAGGAGCACTGGAACTTCCAACGGGCCAAGCGTAGAACGGATACCGGTAGTTAAAATAGTCTCATGATATGTGTACATTGTATGTTCACGCAGCCACTGAATATCACACTATATGTGTATTTATTGAACATATCGCAGTGAAGAGCAGGGATAATACTTTCTCTTGTGGTACATTCTTGCCTTCCCAATATCTCTGTTAGTAATCAGCTGGCGGTGACGGGGGTATATCAAGAACAGACAGTACGATAAATAATGTAAATCTTGGCTAGGTATCATTATCATCATACATGTAAACTAGGTTGCTAGTGCAAACTGCATCCGCAATCTCTACTCCCCATTTTTTGGCCAGTCTGTCAAAACATGTTGGCGCAGCTTACAAGGCAGATAAGTAAGGAAGTAGGGCGAATAAATGATCTTTGCAAGAACATTTCTTACAACGTCTCCCTGGATGAAACACCATCGGTCCTGATTTTAGCCTTTAAGAAAGCAAATAGCCAGCTTCCCAACAGCTATGTACAATAATTAAATAAATAAAATGTATAGTGCTGTCTAGACTTCAGCTCTGCTGTATAAACTGCACATCTTACATTATCATTCTTGTACAGAAACCGGCTCATAACTGCAATTATCAGTTCCAATGATAGCTCACGGTTTGCATTCTTGATTCCACATTGCTTGACATTACTTTGGCTAATATGTAGTGGCAGATACTAAGTTTTACAGCTGATTTATTATTTGACAATCATTTGACATTTCTAGGGAACAGGGATCCGGGCCATTGCCGGTAACAGTTTCTAAAATGAACGTATTAAAGATGTACGGGGGGTAAGACATAGCAAATGACACATGACTTCTGCTAAACATTGCAAGTGTTATTCCTGTTGATAAATTACATATTCTGAGGACATATAAGAAGAAAATACAAGCTTATATGTGTTGACAATCTGGCAAAATGGCGGACTATTTTGAATCCATAATTAGAATCCCTACTACGGCAAATTTCCCACTTACTCTTGACGACCCTCTCAGTTGTAGACATCTTTCCGTCTGTGGTCGCCATCATGAGGCTTCCTGCAATTCAACTACGAAAAATAAGGAGCCCGATGGCGGTCTATTCCTCAGATATTTCCGGATTATATATCGCAATGACACTGACGAAAATTTTCAAGATGGCGTCGACAACAAATCATTTGCATAAATAACCAGGCCCTCTGCGCAGCAATGTGCGCAACCTTGCCAACGCCCTGGATACAATACTATAGAAAAACCTTCTTCGAAGGCTTGCTTTTAAATATTGTTCCTTTTGTTTTGGAATCATCCGAGAATACTAAATGTCATGTATGGCGACTTTCAGCCTTCAAATGCACGTTTCATAAATGGTTTGTGTCGCCAAAAAAGATATTAAATATATTTAGCATCACACCATTACCCATCATTGATTCGGATTTGTAGGTTGGCCCCCCCTGAAATAGAAATAAGTAAATAACTACATGTAAACATATAGCTGTCAGTGGTCTGGCGGGGGGCTGTTGCGTATGTACAAGAGCTGCGATAGCTAGCATTTCACACTGTCCATTTATATATACAATGTACATGTACATGCATGTAAATACATAACTTCAACACATCTAACCTTGCTTTGTCACAATTACTCTCATTTGTGTACTATTCGTACTATTTTTTACGCAATGTAGTCTTGCACGTTCATTTATTTTCTAAAGGTAATGCTATTGGCACTGTACGCTTCATCAATTTGAAGCTACACAGAGCTTTTTGGAAGCTTAGGCTGAAAAAAAATCCCTACATAAAGAAAATGTAATGCGTCAAGTTCGATTTCTTTCAAAATTTTATTTCACTTGAAAAATGCAATAGTTTCGGTCGATGAAGCTTAAAAAGATGACTCTATGTATTCAGCCGCTTTAATCAAGTCAGCATCAGATATATCATTCGATTTACTATCATTTGATAAATCATTTTTTCTTAAATTGCATTCAATTTTATCACTTGCAATTATGATTTCATCATCGGTCATCTCGCAATCAAAGTCATCATTCAATATGTCTTCAAAATAAGCCGCCGGCAAAACATGGTCGGGTAAATTTTGCTCTGTGAAATATATAAATTGTGATAAGTTTAAATGTAAATATATGTAGAGATATATTGTATTTTATATGACTGTGAAACAACAGACTCACCAACGGATTTAAAATCAATAGCCCTGCAGTCAGGATCATGACATTTTTGAAAATATTTCCCATTGCTTAAATCAGCGATTAGCCTGAAAGCATTACGTGAAATTGAAGTGCATACTATTTAGACTGTTTACAGAAAATTACATAATTAAATCTATATTACTAATGATACATGTATTATGATATCTGCCATTTTCTTACATTATATTATTGCTTTTGTGTGGCCTGCCAATGTTTTCACAATATCGGTAGTTGCTGATCTCATAAAGCAACAACTGGCCAGTGCTGAAGTAAGTCCAACGCCTGATTTTACCGAGCATTCCATGCGCAGATACCTTACGCTTGATAAAGTCGTCCAAATCTGGATATGGGGAGCCGAAGAAACCATCTACAATGTATAGTTAAAGTATATTGACTTAATAAGTGATGTAAAATGTTTTTAATCATAATTCCATATGAAACATTATTATAGGTAAAACCGAGTAAAAGTGTGCTCATGTTTTCTCAAAGTCTATTACCAAGTGAATTAGTCACGGCTAACTTATTTTGGTCTGTTGAGAGGGCAAAGTCATTCTTGGAATCAGATGTACTGCGAACAGGTGCAGCGAAGCCGTTTCCAATTAATGCTGAAAATCTTTATAGGAATAAAAGTTAAACCATGGATCTATGTAACAATAAGACACTTAGCTTCCAGCTTTTGTTTGATAATATGATTAGGTTAAATGGTAATTTCAATGGGTCTGAATGTGCGGATTTACAATGTGGACCAAAGGGGCACGAAAAACAGCCAAGCATTACTATAAAAATATTTGTAATTAACAATAAAAATCTTGACATACCCAACATTAGTGATGAGGGTGTCCAAGAAAAATCTCTCTTCTTGTGAGTTAAAACGTTCTTTATTTTTGTTTAATGATTGATGGAGAAGAGGATTGTTTTTGCCAAGTTTACTTGATAGGTAAAGGCGAAAGTTTCTGTTTTTTGTGTACACCCCTGCAGTACAAACAAGGATGGATCAAATAAGGGACTTGATTAATAAATATTTTGTTCAATGATGTTGATGCTAAAAGGTAATTACCTAGGTCGACAAATAGATCTGTATTCCCCTTTTTGTCAAAAACAAAAAGAGAGGATAATTCTTCTCGTGAGAATGTTTGTTTGAAGCCACTTTCTGCACAACAAGGCGTTTTATTTGGTGGTCCTAATGGCAGTCTCAATTTATGAGCAATGTGTTTCACAAAGTTTCCTACAAAATAATGTGGAGTTTGAAAAATTATTAACAAAAAGGTTGAAAAGATGCGTAATACTTCATTGATAACAGATCCTCACCAACAATGATATTATTCCTAAATGCAACGTTTGGGATATTAAATATCAGGTGTTGACTAAACTTTTCCTTTGTGCTGTGTAAATAAATCGAGGAAACTAATTTCATACGCAGTCTTAAATAGAATGGAAGTTCTAGTAATAATATTCGGTTATGTGCTAATGCATTGTGCAACATTGGAATTTAGCTAATAAAACTAAGAAAATAATGAATCCCCTCCAGAATGTCCAAGAATATAATTACCTGGAATCTAAGACGATCACCTGATCAGCACTAACATCTAATCCCTCGGCTAGTTTAATTTCCGATAAAACAAACTGATAAAGATAAGAGGAAGTCTAACGATTTATAAATTAATAATATGAATAAGCACTGACAGAATCTTCCAATATTCCGTGCGACAAATAACGAGTATTTTAATCTACATACATTGGTTAATGTAAAAATAAGTGATACTAAATGAAACATACGTTTATAAACAATAAAGTCATTTCATTGCCATTTTTCTTTGGGTTATACTCTGTCAAAAACTCGAGATCAAAATAGAGTTTACAAGCCGAGCCCTCTGGTATGACTTCATAGTGACATCTACGATCCCAAGAGAGCTGCCTGCATACAACAGAGGAAAATATTGTAATCATTGATTTGATCCTATTCAGTTGGTAAAATAATGGTTGCATGGCAAAGAGAAGTTAGATAACGAAGGACTAAATACCTGTATCTCGCCCAGAATTCAGCAAGACTTGTCACAAAATACAATCGCTGTCCACTGCCTTTATCGAAACTTTTACTTTCAGCAGAGAAGACCCGCAAGTCCTACAAATTTAATCATACATGTATAATACTAGCATTTCATCGAGATAGCAACGCATGCATTCTCGGTTGATTTAATGGACAGTTTGAATAAAATATCACAACAGCCAATTTTTTGAAATCGAATTCAATGGATTACTCAAAATACTTAAATATTCATACTAATATTATATGAGATGAGATCGTATACGTTAATCATGCATCGTACTGGGTAATGTAAACCCAATATCATACGACAGTTTCACTTTTACCTTTGATTTGACACGCCGAATTGGATTGATTACATGTAATTATTATTGATTTATTAAGTATTTACCGTGTTATATTCATTTACTGTGCATGCACAATATGGATTGACTCCAAAAATGTAGGTTACCGGTATATATTTTTCGAGCAAAAATGTATACCTGATTTGTTGATGACAAAAAGCTAAACGCCTCTTCTTGCCTATGAAAGGTTTTCCATAATTTTCGAGGAAGATTTTTGTGAAGCCTGTGAAGAAGGTCACACATTTTATATAACGTATTTAGTGTCATATTGAAAGAAAGAAAAAAGCCCGATATTTCATAAATATTGGAATATAAATCAATATATTATTCATAGGATATAACTAAAGTAGATACATCACCTGAATTGTTATAGTACACTCGAGGATCTTAACTTCAGGTTTTCAAGTTGAATCCCAGCTACATGGCCATGTACATTTATATACCAACTGTTTGTGAATCTGAAGGAGCAGGATTATACTTACTTGGGCTGATATTCAGCATAAAGTGGGTGAGACTGGAATGTTTTCTCTACGTTTTCAAGTTTGCGTTTTTTTCTATAACTATTCCTGAAAGTATTGAAATGAAAATCTTTCCATCATTAAAATGATCATGGGTAATAATTACGGCATCTGAGCGGCAGAGTGACTATTATAAAAAATAATATCTCAAAGTGGGACAGTGATATCGAAAATCGTTGAAAATCTAAACAATTAAGATCACTGCTTTAAATAAAAATATAAATCTAAAAAAATAGGGCTAGTTATAATTTAAAGAAAAAAAATAGAGGGAGAGTCAAAGAGAAAAAATTATAAAAACAGGTTCAGTTGCGCTGACCAATCTTACCTAAAACCGTATAATGGTGGGAGTAACTTAGCCCAAAGGTCCTCCCCCTCGGATATTTATATGGGTGATAGTGCCCTGTGCCGATAGTCAGTTGCGTCATATCAGGGCTAGAGTAATGCCGCCCCACCCACCCCACTCCCTTCCCGGGGAAGCATTGACATGCGTATGATGATAAATTCAGTACGTTGCAGCCTTGACGTGACCCTACAGAGATATCTTTGACGTTGGCAATATTTATACACGTCCCACGCCCTTGGTGCTAATATATTGAATTTGTTTGTTTTCGCCAGGGGTTTTCGCCAGTCTTACTTGCCAGATCCATAGAATGACTTTAGAGGAATGGAAGCCCCTTCGCTCTCCATCATGACAGCCGACTAAATTTGCTCTGTGATTTAATACAGCACCATCAAGATGTCATAGAATTGTCGGGTTCACAACCCTCCTTCCTCGACACTGTCTGGACCCCGCAGTTTATAAATTCACACCACGGGCTAAATTCACACATCCCGCCATTTACTTGCTCACTCTTCAGTAACAAAATTTATTTTGGGTACAAGATGTAGGGTACGTACTAAAATCTCCACTATTCCTTCATGCGTTTTAGTGTCCACCGAAGAACATAATATTGGCGAACTGAATTTTATATACGAGGAGAAATGCATGCACAGGAATAAAGGATACTGTAATATAAGGCGTGACATTCATATATACTGATAGTGGAATTAATTCTTGTCGGTGTGTTCTAGCTTTTTATACATATATTCTCGATGCTATATTTAAAACACTGCATTTGTTATGGAAAGTATAGGCTGTTGGGCGATATCAGGGATTTTCATAATACATCTCTCTATTCAGAAATATTGCACACATGTGGCGTCAACTGCAATCTTTTAAAACGTATAAAAGATTACTTGCTATTGAGAACGTTTTCATGCTAGCTATTATTTTCAGGGGTAAGCAATTTAAGTATACAACTCAAAAGATTGGTGGTTATGGCATCCAATGATCCCAGCAACCCATCACTGCCTAGAGGCCTTCTTGGAAGGAGAGGGGCTCCAGCAGGAAAAGGCACAAGGTATACACCGTGAATTCGAATGTTTTTTTGTTTTATGTTATCTTTGTTACTACTATTTCCACTGGGAAGTTAATATATGTCTACACGTATGTTCAAAATGAAATTATATACTTTTAATTTCAAGGCTTCCTTCAATACGTGCTCCAAGAGATCTCACCCTTGGAGGAGTGCCGAAGAAAACATTTGCACCGAATATTCCAACCCGAAGAGACAAACAAAGTCAAGAGTACGTTAAATGAAAGCTGTATGAATTTTTGACTATCCTCTGTCTCTCTGTTTAGAAAGTTTACACCCTTTCGAATATAATCATACCGATGAGGTATTTAACGATAATTTAACCTGATTCGTTTGTATCACACAGAGCAACAGAAAGCAAATCGACCGAGGGCTCTAGTAATAAACATCGGGAAAGGAATGACCGTGGGCGTGGCAGAAGGAGGGGGGATTCAAAGCGTTTCCAGGATAAAAATGTGGTTCAATCTCATTCCATATTTGAAGAAGGACCTTCTCAAAAGTTACAAGCAAAAAAAGGTAGAGTGTACCATTGGTCAAATGTAGGATCGCAGTATGAAATTTCAGTTTATAACATGTAGTACGCACATGTACATTGTTATTAATAATGTAACAGGTTTAGGATATGCAGTTGAATCTGGGGGCAGGGGATCGGGAGGAGGTGGGTCAGGTACAAGTAATTCCACCCTTATCAAGAGAGAAAAATCGGAAGACAAAAGGATCCTAGATAATCTTTTACGTGATGATGTAAGTCTTTAAACCAAACGCTTGCGTCAACTTGCCACTTTATATCCTACTCAAAAAATACTTCACAGTTTGTTTTATTTCGTGTTGCCAGTTTGTTGATTATGGAGAGAGTGGAGGAATATGTCCCGTGCAGCTGCCCTTATCCGAGCTACACATGAAACCAGAAGCAAAGGGCAAAAAGATGGACTTCCGAGGTGAGCTAGTCAGACTATCTGTTCGATTTCTATTTATTTTATTTTCGATATCACGGGGATTTCAGTTCAATGTGATGATTTCAGAAGTTAAAAAAGAAGAGGAGGAGGAGAAATCAAGTGTGTCCGGTATAGAAGCTGTGCGCGCCAATGTAACCATAGACACATCCAAGTATTCCAATTCTGCTGCAGAATTGTTCAACTCGAATTTAGACTCAGGTAATAATAATGTTATTTTCACAAATCTCTCATAACTAAAACAAATTACTTTACAAATTTCGGAAGGAATTCTATGTGTGAATTTTTTCTTTAGCACAAACGAAGCTGGTATTCTTGCAACTGCCGGATGTGTTACCCGGAGATCCACCACTAGGCGACGAAGATCTGCCTAAACACAGAGACGAGGTAGCGTGTTATTAGATAATTGTGCACATATTGCAATTTAGTTACACTATTGCAGTTAAGGTAATCGTCAAGCGGTCCATTTTTACGATGAATTTCTATTCTATAGGAAAAAGAAGCGATAGGAAAGCAACGATGTTCTCTCTCCGACTTCAGGGAAGGATTTATAGGAAAAGTGAGAGTGAGAAAATCTGGCAAAACAGAATTGGTTCTTGGCACAACATGTCTGGACGTAACTCTTGGTACCCCTGCTGGATTCCTTCAGGTATTTAGGGTGCGGGGGACAAACTTTAAAAACCGTGTTATATCGAGTTACCACGGACCGTCTTTGATTCTAAACAAGTAAACACTTCCCTCGTTATATTGAGTACCGGGTATCTAATATACCACATCGTCTTGTCGAAACAGATATAAAATGTATCTCTTCAAATTGCCTTTACTTGTTTAAAACCAATATGGTTGTACAACCCTTTACATGAAATAGCATGCACCGTACATGTAAATACAATGTATCTCGTACATGTAGAAATTTTGTCTGCAATATAATTGATATATACTATGAAATTTATCTTGTGCGTTTTTATATTATAGGAGGTTGTTTCTCTACGGACGCAGGACGACTCGGGGGATTTGTCTGTGCTTGGATACCTTGATAATAAACTCATATGTGTACCAGATTTTGAAAATATGTTGTTAACGTAGCACATTTTTGATTATAATTTGAATACAAAAGTTTATATTTATTGTTTGTCTCTCAATTCAATCAAACCATATGTCAAGGTTCAGCAGCGTATCTTTCAAAGTCATAGTATTTGATTACAGGACTGATACATGTAAATTTATTTGATCAACTTGTTTGGAGTGGGAAAAAATGCAATTAGGAAAAATAAGACTACATTTGAAATTAGTTCAAGAATTTGAGGTTTATTTATTATAAAGAATGATCCTTATGCATTTTATAAATACAAGTCGAGTACAAAAATGAAAGAAACCCCGTAAAACGCAATCATTATACAATACAGGGGAATTTCCTAGGTGAAGATTAACATGCTGTACATAAACTATGATATGATTCAAAGATCAACTCCCCAGTAAGTTTTTACAGTTCTTCAGATATTCCGCAACCGTTAAGTTAACGTGATCTTAACATTTTACATTAAAGAGCCAAAGTACAATGAAATAAGCTGAGCGGTGCGAGCAACGTTCGATATTTAAAAACCACAGACAAAAGCGATTATGAAGAGATAAACATTTCACACATATATGGACAGCACTAAGGTGTAAATACCAGTACTTGATCATGGTAATTGTGTAGAGTGAAAGAAATACATCAAACTTATCTACACACTACTAAGAAAAGACGTGACAATTTAAACTGTCAAGTATGAAATAGAGATGAAAATCTATACTGCTTTTAGTTAGTTGGGTACTAAACTTCGGTAGATAGGAAAAGTAGTAAATGTTTTCCATATAATTGGAGTAAGACTATTTAGAGTATTTAACAAACAAACTTTTGTATTCATGTATTTACCAAGAAGAATTCTGTTGAATAAAGTAATGATTAAATCTACATGTGATATTTGTATATAACAACAAAGTTTGATTACATTATAAAAAATCAAGCCCTCCGACTACCGAAAAGTCAAATGACAAACAAGTATCTTACTAGAAAGACAGACTCAAGTATTTGATCAAAATAACATTTTACCTTAGAATTTAACATCAATTAAATTCGTTTCATTGTTTCTAAGGCCAAACAAAAAAGAGTAAACCTTGAACTTCAATGGCTGAATATTCTGCTTGAGGATCACAGGTTTAAGTGCATAGATAACTTATTGAATTCAGGAGAATCCAGGAAAATTCACTTATTCATTCAATTAATTTTGTTTTAACTTCGGACATTACGGTGTGTTAACTTCCAATAAATAGTTACTATAAATAAATGATGCGACAGATCAAACAAATTTACGTAGCCTTACAATTCATTCATGTCGAAATTAAAGACAGTTTGATCTTCATTCATTTTTACATGCATTGTTTTTCAACAAGAGAGCAAAATTCCTATTACATGTATGTGTAATAACAAGTGACATGAGAACAAGAATAGTAGTCACAAAGGTTTGATTTGAGATTAACAAGTAACATTAATAGAGGCCTCATGTGTCAATTGTACAGGTGCCATTTTATAAAGCAACAGATGCAGCAAATCCATAGATGAAACAGTCCGCAAAAGTGTACTTGATAACGGCAAATGGCAAACTGACTAGAAAAATAACACACTAATAGCAAGGACTTAATCAACTTCTACAAGAATATGTAACAAACCAAACGTTACTTCAAAATAGTGCGTCTCGCTCTAGAAACGTGAGCAGTCAAAACAATTAAACAATTTGACGGGTGGATTCGCCGACTTTTTATGTCAGACATTTTAATTATTCGTAATGTTCAAGGAGGCAGCGTCAACAACGTGCATGTTGTAAGGCAAAATACAATGCAAATGTAGCTCTAAATTAACGATACTGCACCCCAAATGCGTAACTAGGTAGGTTAGGAATAACAGAGAAAAGGCTTCTACATTTAATGACGTACAAAATATATAAAGAACCACACGTGAAACGTCACTCGATAAAAAGTGAGCTATATTAGTCAATAATCGTAGTGGAAAAGAGCAATCGAGGTCACCTCGTCTGCTTTCATAAAAAAGCTACATTGTTGTAAATTCGAAATAGCGAATTCAGATGGTTTTTCTACCGTGACAGATCGAGCATTCGATTACATATACTTGTGTAAACTTAATGAAAATGTAGATACAATCGATCTATTTATATATATACATGCACAGTATATACATACTTGTATGTACACGTATATGTCATATACAGTAAAGGGTACACACATATAGTATTCTACATTTGTACATACGTATCTAGGAGAGTTTCACGGCAAGCAGTTTCTAATGTACATCTACCTTGATTAGTTTCATTCTTGGTCACTTAACACTTAAAGAGATTCTTAAGCTATGATTAAAATGCAAGTGCAGACTGAGATACCATAAGAGTGTAATAAAACTTAAGAAGTCCAATGTGATTTCCACAACAAATAATCATATAACCCACTACGATTTAAATATCCAAAGTTATAACAAGAGATTACAAGCATCTAGAAGACCTTGCTACAGGGAACAACGAATTACATTCTTAGTACAATCAATACGAAATTAACACAGCATGATGGTACTATTTGCTTTCACGTCGAATCCGTAAAGGTATCACAAGCAACGCTGATAATTGTTAACAAAGTAAGAAGTGATTCTTTAAACAGCATACTTGAGCATAATCGCAGGTTCCTTATAATCACCAGGTGCGTACATTGTTGTATCTGCTTCAACCGCTTTTAGCACTTACACATCAAGGAATAGCTAGAGATTTAATTTGCATGGAAGTCACAAACGTTTACTGGTGCGTATTGACAAGATAGAAAATGTGAGTGAGATTAGGTTTACCCAGGGCTTTGGTGAGAAGAAATTAGGATATCAGGGATCTCCGTGGGTACGGTTTCACAAGAACGAAACAACCCGCGTAGTAAACATTTACACATGTGTCGACAAAGAAGGTTTAAAAAAGCATTTACAAAGCGGTAAGCGAGGAATATAGATAAAACTATTCCTTAAGCCACGTTCCTGATACTAGTGGTGATACTGCATCAGCATCACATCGATAATCGATTTAGTGTCATCTAGATAACATTTGCCTGATATTGTGCTAATTCGTGTAATAAGTGTCGAGTCGATTGGCAGAATATTTGAATCAAAGATATAATCTGAAAGACATGCAAATCATTGAAAAATTAACGTCACTAGTTCAATGCAAAGGTTCTATAGTTTGGGGCATAGAGAGGGTGGGGGGAGTGCGAGGATATAACCCTGATATTGTTGATCTATTTGATTGACTCTGATTTGTCCTCAGGCATCACTTGCTGTATCGGGAGCTGCAGTTGAAGGGGGTCCCTCAGACGGCCTAAATCTGTTTCAACTTGTCTCTCCACGTCTTTTAATTTATTGTATTGCTCAAGGTCCAATTCCAACTTTTTTGCATTCTTGTGCAGTGTCAGCAGAAATTCTCTGTCTCTGACTTCGGGATATACGTATTCCTGTAAGGTAAACGAAATTCATTCACATAAATGTAAGGGCTAATGTATTTTGTTACTATACCGTACATGTGTAACTACTACGATCTTCTGTCAAAAATGTATAATCAAAGTGGTTTGATATGAAAGAGTTTTTACCTGCTTAGTTAGCACGTAGTAGGCAAACATAGCCATGCTTGTCCCATAAGTCACGAAATATGTTACTGGCTCCATAATATCCCAGGAGTATTCCCACCACGTAAGGCGAGCAAGGATCCCGAACTGAAGCCCCATCATGCCTAGGCCCACCCACGACATCATATTTGTTCGCTGTTTGGCCTTAAGCTCTAGGTCATATTTGACCTGCAAGAAACAGAATGACAGCATTAAACCAGGTTTGCTGTTTTAGGCGTTAACGGTCATGTGAATATTGGATCTAATCTAGCGCTGCGAACGATACATGTAGTTAATGTCGAACATCACGTATCTATTTATATATAAACATTCTATTTATGTTACCTTTTCCATTGGTGCTAGTTGAACCCTCACTTCTTCAAGGCGACTTTGTAGCTCCTTCTCCCTTGCTAGTTGGTGCTGCTCTACATTCAAACTACTGTACAACTGAGCGATTGCGTTTTTCACATCTGACAATTCTGCCAAGTGTTCATGGGACCGGACTCCTACAATTTACGTGGTAATATTTATTTGGAGTGTATTCAAATGTTTCATAAACGATAGGAAAATATTAATATGAAAAACATGCACTATTTTCATCCATACATGTATATGTTTGTATATTCTAAATGTTACCAGTAGTTATTCAACATTTCGTTTCTGGAGAAGTGAGTATATTGTATGCGTTTTGGGGATGAGTATATATGTTTGAGCGATGACATGATAGATGCATAACCCTTTAGTTCAGACTCCGAGCTAACATGGGCCAGAGAAATGCAATACTCTTCAAAAAGAACTAGTACTCTAGATTTGCCCGAAAGATTTGTTACTGCATTTCTGCAAAGCCTGGAAAAAGAGGCACTTGCCCCTTAGCACATAGAGAGGACGGCTATACAACCGGAAATTTAAGCTAGCAAATTGAGAGGAACATCAGATAGAACCTGCTTAAACCTAACTCGCAATATATTTACAAGAATGTGTTAATTGGACCGCATCTTAAACGCGGGCCCAGGGCGCGTTCAAAGAACTCTCCACTACACAATTATGTTTCAAGAAGAGCGCGTATTCAGAGCTTCTGGGTTGACTACTTAGTTTCCTTTGACCGAGAACAAATTTCAGTTGAGCAGGCTTGTGACATTGATTTAAACGTACGGCTCTGAGAGCGGACCGTGAACCAGGAAGAAATCAATAGTTTCTACTAAACTGGCATCATCTACGGCAGATAATACACCCAAAATGTCATCACTTCATTTCTATTCAAGTCACCTGCAGCCGCTGAAACTCAAACACATTAGGTCGTGAATGACATTAATGAACTTACCTGATTCAGGTGTTTGTACGAAGAATTTATCATCATTAACGATGAGGTGAAAGTCGTTCTGCAGCAGTATATCAATTGGTGTAGACTTGGCTATCCGTTCTCCATCTATACAGGAAGAGAGCCACAAATTACAAGATGTTCTATTATAACGGGCTCCTAACATGTAACAGTCGCCATGGCTACCCCTACATTTAGGATTCCATGGGATAAAAAAAATCAATATACCCCGATACTGCTTTCTTAAGAGAGCAATTAGTTTAAAATATACGATCTGGCCGTGAACTGCAGACAGTTTTAAACGTTTGAAACGTTTGGATACTTAAACTAGACCACAGTGTTTCTAATAAGGAGAATCACAAAAGCACATCACAAGGTACCCGACAATACCCGGTGCATGTTTGCGCATTTTCAATTTGAACTCACTTTTCGTAAAGTGGATTCGGGTAAAAATGAGATGCTATATGCCTCGTTAAGGCGCGGTTATCACATTTGTGCCCCTTTGCTGGCGTTAAAGGGAAGAGCTGGGGTGCAGTCTGTAAATCAAGTGTGCCTGTACTTTACATGACAATACACTGGATTTATTATCGGCAATTGCCACACTGGTTCATAGGAATACTCTACACAAAAAATCGTAGTCCGGATAGACAGAGCAGGGACATTAGCGTTAGTGTGCCTACCCATAATAGCTCCTTTACAGCTGGTAAGCCGCTTATAGGTAAAAATGTATCCTGTCAGGCCAGCTGATGGCCTCACTGCCAGTCATTACTGCATGTACAATAGCAGAGAAAAGCTGGGATTAGGTAGCTCAGGTGTATTAAATCCAGTAGATGTTAAATCAATAGACATGGAACACGTGGAGCACCACTGGCAGCCATTAACTTCACCCACACTAACACTTTTATCATCTGGTTACTTTCTAGTGTACCAATCTTATTCCAGACCTAATGAGGCTTTTGAATTCAGGTCTCCTGTGTATACAGTACCATAAGCACATGTATGCGCTATGTATTCAGAGGGTCTTTCGACATATCATTATGCTAAAATAAACACTTACCGGGAGCTCCCATCTATTGATAAAATTTATCCTGGGAGAGTAAACATGTTTACAATCTGCTAATATTTTTTCCGTAATAAAGGGTCTGATACAACAGCACATCGTCAATATCATAATGTATACATGCGACTTTTAATGAGCATCATTGAGGGCTATTCCTACAAACTTCGTGATTGACCATAGAAGGATAATCATGATGATTATAATTATTAAGGCAGACTATCAAAATCAGATATTCATAATGGCAGAAAGATAGGCAAAATGACACTTTAAATAATAATATACATATCAATGAACAAAAATCATTCTCTGTATCATATGGCTAGAGAAAGCCAGATGGAATTTGAGATTTATTCAGTTCAAGAATTTAGGTAAGTTTAATTAATGATTTAGAAAATAATATGGTTAAAGGACAAACGAGAACACTATGACGTAAGAACACACCTGGATTATAGGCAACTACACGATCAACGCCATGATCTTCCGCTTCGATAAATTGCATTAAGTCTCCCAGTGTATTGGTGATGGGCCTGAGGGTAAACTTGCACTTTTCTCTTCTGGAGGGAAGGGGCACTGATAAAATGGGCAGTCCATTTTCGTAGCGAACCTGTACACCTGAAAAACAAATTCATGAATGAGACGATATGAATAGTTACATGTGATGAGTCACATTTACGATAAACCAACGTATAATCAACATATTATGGACGTGTACTGTACTTCAAAGATAATGTTGTCCTGTTCCCATTGAGAATTTTAACGTACAAATAAAATAAACAATGAACTGATTTATAAATTATGTTTAATCAAGCTTATATAATCATGTTTCTCTTTGCATTGCTTGTGAGACAGGGAACGTAACGGTAAACTCTTAAGGGTACTATGCTGGCTAAAATGTTTGGTGGTTTGATAATTAGAAGAACATCTGAAAAACGATACTTGAAGTGTAATGCTATATATCTGAGCGTCACATTCAGACCTATAGGGTTGACATAAATTCTGTATAGCGCCAACTAACACGCATGATCAGGTAAATAAGGGGCCAGTACCAAAATGTTGATGTATTTGTGTTACGCTTTACCGTGATGTTATCTAAACAGATTAAGCTTTAACCTTCGGCTTCATGGCTTCATTTCGATACATTCAGAACCGGCAGGTATGACTTGATCTCTATAATTTTATATCACCACAATAAAGTGTAAATATCACCGATAGAGTACCGGTAGCAGCTGCTCGATTCAATAGCCAGATTGTCAGGTTGTTTCGGTCTTCAGAGAACTCATCAATTAAATTATACCGATATCTGCCATCGTCTAATTACATGGTCAATCATATCGCTGCAGGTGTTGCGTAGGCAACCATGGCATGAAAGCGAGCTCTGATACAGACACCGCTATTGACGGGGAAACAATCTAATGCAGAGTTTATAGATTGGTACACATGTAGATATTCCTGTCTGCTATCTGCTCCTGTGCAGCATTCAGCCGCTGAGCCTGCAGCTTTGTTCAGCCATTAAATGTAAAACGCCCACAGCCTATACAGACACAGCTTTCGCTTTGGTAAACATGGAACATTTGGTAAAACCGTGTTGCTTATTATACGGACAGTCAATCAAATGGACAACGTTTAGTTCAACAAATGCGGATACGTCCTGCTATCGATTTTGTTGCTTCTCTCTCAGGCTGAGTGCACGAGCCATCAGAGGCAATGGTTGAGTGGCTTCATACCATTCCCCACCTCGCATATACTCCCATTTAGGTGGTTGAGGTTGGAGGAGAGTCAAGGCTATCGAGCATGCTGTCAACTGGTAATATTGCCTGGATCAGCTACTGGTGCTATTGATGTAAGAGGCTTCTTCTGCTGCCTAACGCGAGGCTACGTGAGGCTATCTCCTTCTGACAGGCCTGGCACACATTCCACGCCAATAAACATCATCGCATTTCAATATTAATGCTAAAAACTATTCGTTTTAGCAAATACAGCACATCTGTTACATTATAATCGCACAGGGGACTGACTAAAAGTGTTGGCGATGACAAGGTGGTCCTGGTCTCATGCTTCATTTATGTATCACCTTCAGCATGATGGTGCACATGTACCGCAGAGCTTCGTTAAAAGCTTAAAATCTGCGTAATCAAATACGCACGGACAATTATCTATTTCAATCCGGGCTAATCATTGAATGTATAACACCGGTAACGACATGAGTATGAGCATCAGGTGCAGTGAGCGAAGGTTAACGGTTCTTTGATAATACACCAGGAGAGTGGATGGGAAAGGCAGTTTTTTGACGGTGCTCGCGTTATTCTTCAACATGTAAATAAACATGTATAAAAAGGGGGATAAATTGACTTGCATTGGATCACGATGACAGCATTACAGCCAATTTGAAGGATCCGAAGACAAAACAAATGTAATTTTAGGTGTGACAAATTACCACAGAATTACAACCGGATATGTGAGATGGTTACTGTAACAAGTGTTATCTGTCATCAGTCTTGGTCTAATCTCGTTAAATCGGCACTACAGATGATGCACAAGATGAAATGAGGCAGTCGACTGGTGAGGCTGATAATTTAGATTACACACAGTCTTGCTCTGACAAAATCGAGCAGCATTGCGCTATCGTTGTGATGGTTATTTTCAACACCGGTCAGTTTCATCTCTAAAAGGAAATCCCTCCACACATCTGGGACTAGGTCCATCAATCAATAGCAAATCTGGACGATCATGGTAACATGTGCGAATCCGTCAGACTGAGGAATTGATTGAACAAGCTTGAATTACCTAATTTGTGACAAGGATGAAGGTGATGTACTAGGAGATCAATACTGGCATTTCCGCGAATGTAGTGTTTATAACTCGTCTAGTGACTGGAAATGAGGATGTACTAAATTGCAGGTACAGTTCTGGATTTTGATATCAAGATCTTAATCCTGCCAGGGCCTTGTATTAAGGAATCTAGGTTCTGAGGATTTAGAAATACCCTGTTTTCTTTTGTGTCCTCTGAAGGGACTTGTTACACACTGAACTATAAACGTGCTATATTTAGTCTGACAAAATCGAGCAGCATTGCGCTATCACTGTGATGGTTTTTTTTAATACACAAAGAGTACCCGGTTTGTTTTTGATAAGGTTAGTCCAATGATATCGGTCAAATTTGGTCACCCGAGCCAAGCACCCCTGTCATTTATCTACGTCACAAATGTTGCATGCC
>JAXGGS010326616.1:30803-41565 GCA_035585475.1 Armandia brevis
ATAATAATAGTTCCAATTCGAATTCTTCATTTACGGTAATATCGTAGCCCGTAATTTGGATAATTACTTCATGTGATTAATTGAGGATTATAATTGAGGTGGCACAGTTGGATTAATAATTAAAGTGTTCATATTTCAATGTCATGTGCGTCAATCGTCTAACACAACAGGTCTATTGTCCACATATTCAGAGCCCCAAAGTGGCATAACAGATGTTGCTACTACATGAATATCAGATACGAACAGAGGTAGTTTCACAGTAACAAGATCTCTGAAATATAATAAAAACATAGCAAATAGGACTGTCTTAAGTTAGAATACTTACTATCTAGCTGTGTGTTGGCACTTGCACAAAAATGGCGAAATCTTGAATTGTATAATCTAGCACCACTGTTATAAACCTGCAAAAATAAAAATTAGTTTGTACAAAATGGAAGTATAAGTCTATTAATAATCAGTGACGCAGTCATCAATGAATATCAAACTTCCGTATTTAAGTACATGTATACATACAACAATAATGCTTACAAAGTGTTACAATGTATATGTACACATAATATGATAAATCGATCATCGTGATTAATACACGTGTATAATATACTTGATCATGAGCTACTTTACCAAGGGGCAATATCTTAATGCCCAGCCTTTTTAGAGTAGCAGGTCTAAAGAACCCACGAATACAGATATTAAGGACTGGTACCATCATCTTCACATTTGTAAATTGATTTATTATTGAGCATATGTATGTAGGAATCGTAAATTTCTTATGAACATGTATCGCGTACAGTGCACATTGCAGATTGTACACCCTGCGAACGAGCCACCATCACCTTAGCGAAGACCCTAGATAGTCAAATACCCGTAATCAATTTAGCAAAATCGATTTGACAAGATACCGGGGTCTAGTACGCGGGGTCTAGAACGCGTGTATCTTGCCTATTGCTAGAAACCAATGTTTTTAATAACTTCCCCTCGTGAAATACAACCGCTAAATAACGAACATGCTGAAGCACATACAATGTCAGTCTATTTTCTGACCATTTGAGGTAAACAATTTGGGTTGGGGAGTGGGGACGCAGTCTGCGGGGGCTATTTGTGATGCGGCTCGCATGCAGGTACATGTACCAGGGTGTGGAGTTATACATGGTGATCTGTGTACCAGGGTGTGGAGTTATACATGGTGATCTGTGCTACCGGGAGTGATCAATAACATTAACAACATCCTTCGTGATGCCTTATCGTTTCTCAGTGATTTTTCCCTTAATGACACAAGACAGGGCGGTGATATTGAGTACATCATCCGTCAATGAGAATCCTCCTCGATGTTTCATTAACCTCGCCGCCTTGCTACAGCGCAGACATCAAATGTACATTACTACATGTACATTGCCCGTCTTTGTAGAACGTAGAAGAGTAATGGGTTATTTAACTGTCTGAAAACCGTATTGACATTAACGGTGGCCCTGCAACACCAGTGTAGGTGGATCTTGATCAAGTCTGGCAGTAAATTAAGGTTACAAGCCAAGCATGCTGTCTACACGTTCTCATCCAGTGTTGCTATTGACCCGAGATAGATTGGAGGGATATGCACACCAATTTCTCTACGTTCTACCTGACTACTGAACTGGCTGCTATCTCAAGCAGGCTGTGCACGCTGATCTTTCAAATTGTTCATGCCTCAAGGCCATCCGTGCTTTCTCCTGCTACTCTGCCTATTGTATAGCAACAATGGCAGTTTTTCCGTAACACCGAGAATATATCCAATTACTTCTAATTTCACAAACGCACACGCCTTGTGTTTTTAAATGACATAATACATGTCAAGACTAAGTCTTGTACTTTGGGCCCCAGTCTACCTGAAATGAGCAGGTGTGGTATGTCCCTAAGGTACATGTTACATTGTGCAGGCACGTGTTTTTAGAAGTTTACGAAGAAAGTCATAAACATTGTGTACTCATGATATGAGAGTTCACGACATTCAGCACACGTGGCGCATGACCCTGATATCCCAGAGGCTCAAACATTGTACTGACCGACTTGCAATAAATCATTAATACTATGGACTCAACCTTGCAATCCCTATTTCATAGCTTATGTCCTTTATCTGCCAGTAATCGTTGCTTAGCAGCCGATGGTAATATCTATTTTGTCGGGCGACATGTATTAAAGAATAATCTATCATTTGTTTGGAATTAATAGTGCGCGCATATAAATAACGGGAGTCAAATGATTCAATAATCTTGGGGTTTTATAGCATTTAATACCATGCCAAATGTTGATAGGGTTGATGGATGATTCCGTAATATATACAAGCAAGGAAATGTCAATTAGGCTGTTATGGTGGCGCCAATTATGATATTGAGAGGTAGTTACACTTACTAACAGTAAACAAGTGGAGATGTTTTTCATTTGGGTTTTGCAACACTTGTGCATGTGCATGTAGCTACGAACAGCACTTGTATGAAATCAAAGATGTACGATGTACATCGCAAGGTAATATACTCAATGAGTTATTCTTCAAAGGTAGAATAATGGATAGATGAAAGAAGCGTACAGTAAAACATGCTGAAATGTAGCAACAGTATAACAAAACTCTGGGGTAGATGCATAACTCCAGTATTAGTGAACTAGTAACCCAACGTATTGTTAAAAAAAGGTATTGGCAACTTGCCCTTAGCCAACATTAGACTCTTACCAGTGCATTCCCGTTGTGTATTTTGAGCTTAATACACAATGTAATGCGAATCACGTAACATTTGACAGCGACGAAAGTTTCATTATTAATAGAACATCTGTTTTAAAGTACTTCCACAAAAAATGTTTATTTTGAATTTTTTTACATCGACGTTGTCAGTGAGAGATCGAGCCATGACACACTTGTAGATAACAAGTTGTCCTGTATAACGCTCTTAGGTTGTCGCCTGAGTCGTCTATAATACCTGGGTGTGGGCATGATTAGGCCCGTGTAAGCGGTTGGTACAGTATTTGTTGACATGACACAGTTGGAGTTGGAGAGAGATTGTATATGTGATATGTACAAGCTTGTCTAAACTAGCCGATCCAATAATCCGCTCCAAGGCCTCAGTTACATGTGAATTTCTGCATTTACCCGCATCACATATCGCATAATTATTGGTCACTGTGTTGTGTTGATAATGTAAAATAGCATGCCTACCTTAGTTTGAAGTGTAAGATTCCTGGATATTTGATAATTGCCAATGATGAACACACTTCGCAACCGCACCATTCCCCTGGACGCCATCTTCGATCGATACAGATGGCAATTCTTATTAGGCAACACTGTAATCGACAACACGACTCAACAGGATGGGATCAGCCACAGGGGTCGTACCGTTTATAAAATGAGCAAAATAGTACCATGCAACCTTCCCTGTAAATTCAAGACTTAAAAGTGACCGCAATAAAACTTTTTACAACAGCCCAGAACGACTACATACAGTGCTGTGGAGATTTGTAAAATTAATACTCGCATGAAAAATGGCATCGACTATGGTGCCTCTTAGACGTTTGTGGATGTTAACAGATTTTCTCAAATCAAATCAGTCATTGCGCACCGGTTTGACTACCGATTCCTGCTCATTCTTATGAATATTCGGCTGCTCTTGCGAGTCTGCCCCAGTTGTGTCGCGTCGCTGATTAGACTGTTATCGATTCACTATAGGCAATGCAAATTTCACGTGTGAGATCGCGAGAAGGAAACGAGACTGTCAAATTAGATGCAGCGAGGCCCTCAGCTTGTAAACACTGACTTTACATATCAACACGTTCTCCAACTCAAACAATAATGGCTGATCTTAGAAGAAGAGATGTTAAAGTGGATGAGACGAACAAAGATAGTGTAAGTTTACTATTCTACAATGTTGTTTTACAAATGTTCAGGTAAAGTGTATTACGCTGGATGGCCATGCACAGACCTGCATGATGTGTAAATCCTAGCCCGATAACCTATGTGTATTCAATGCGTAAGGGATATAAATGGATTATTCAGGATTCATGATGCCACCTTTCGTACATATGCACTTGAGGTATAGTTCAACCTCACAAGCATCGTATTGGTGCCGCCTCATTCAACCTTCCTGTGTGACTCCTTGATCAAGCTATTTTCCCCTCCAAGTACATGCATTTGCACCTTTAATAATGGGAGTACGACAATTGCACACCTTGCCAACAATATATACTGGTAGGCTAGAGTGTTTTAAAATTGAGGTTGAAACAATATTTACCGTTTGTTTGTTTAAATATGAGATCATGTGATTGTCTTTTGATATTTCGGTTGATGGTCTTTGATGATCCAATCTCCTGTATAAGTATAATATAGTTATATTGTGGCTTTATGAATGCCCTATCATTTAGGCATTTAACATCATTTAAAACAACTTATCAGTTATAATAAAACCTAGTTATAACGCGGGTAATAATAGAAAGGCTCATCGACAGGTGACATCTCCTTCATTTCCTTAGTCATTGGTTTTCGACAAAGTCACACTTTGTATCGTTATAATGCTATCAAGTCAATCATTAGATCACCGGCTCTTTCTGTTAACTGTTAAAGGGCCTCTCAGCCAAGAAGACATCCATTGAAATTACAAGAAGCTGTTCTGTATTGAAATGTAAATAGGATCATAATATTATGAAGTTAAATCGATACCAAATACCGATATCTTTGACCATCAGTCATCAGAATAAATCCAACACGTGTGACGTAATGCATCGAATGCATTTAGAAATGTACCTGTATCAATCTCAGCTGATCAATCTTTTTACCAGGTGATGGTCATTTGAACAGAATGCATATATGAACTAATTTGTTAAAGAGTTGTCACTGTACATCTCCATGTTCGCGCACAATGTACATGTACTTAAATACCGCTCAACTAAACTTTCTGGCATATAGCTTAGACATCTGACTTATACGCTGCCCTGAAAGACATTGGTCAAGCATTAATAGTTAGATATACACGGCATTTACATGCGTGAACTAGTGATCATATCAACACCATTCTTAGTCCTTCATAATTCCAGGCATATGTATCCATAAGAAATGCATGTACATGTCTGTATGTGTCCCTGGAAATGATTATTCTGCTTTGATTATAGTTTACATGTGGGTTCATGTTTGCAGTACTTCAGTTTAGATTACTCTCCCATTGTTCGGATAATCAGCTGTTACACCTTGTAATCAACCTGCCATAGAAGGCTGAATCACCTGATCCCAGAATTACGACTAGTACCTAGCCTCAATGTAATGAATATGGCTTCGTTTAGCCTTGACTCACCCTGGGAATCATTAGCAATTTTACCAGGAACGCACATGTGAATGTCAATGGATAAAGCTATCGATTAAGATTGGATCTATGATTTGATGATGAGTTACGGATTGCTGCACCAAATTTAAACAACTTTTTGGATTTTCCCATCAGGGTGGTGAAGATGCTGGCGATTTTGACATGGGCATACATCACAACCCAGCGGATCTTCTTCCACAAGCCTCAGATAACACAACAGAAGTTATAGATTCAGCCCTAAAAGATCTCAATCCAAAGTAAGTAAATGCAAGTGTTTAAAGTAATTGTAAATAATTCAGTTCTCTCAATTCGCATATTTCTAGCAAAAGCTTCTTTGAACTACTAAATGTACTCTGAATTACACATTTATATTGTATCCGCTCTGGTACAGTGAATGCTATTTCTGTTTATTTGCAGATGGAAAAATTACATAATTCGAGGCATATTTTCATTTGTCATGATCTTTAGTTTTGGATTTGTCATATGGTTAGGGCCCCTAGCACTTGTACTTATGGTAAGAATTGCCTTTGAGCATCACTCATTACTTGGGTCAGTGTAATTCTCAATTCAGTGGATTCAAGTTAACAACTATTTGTAATTTTCTGTTTCAGATTTTCTTGATTCAGATAAAATGTTTCCATGAAATTATCACCATAGGCTATGTGGTATACAAATCTCACGAACTTCCTTGGTTTAGAACACTAAGTTGGTACTTCCTACTAAGCTCCAATTACTTCTTCTTTGGAGAAAGTCTCATTCAGTATATAGGAGTTCTTTTATCTCGAACCGTAGGTATTTTACGTCAGACTCTGTATCATGCATATTTATATGTAATGCTTGTTTGTTTCCTTTGAAAGGAATCCATAGAAATTAAAGACTTTGCTCATATGAATGTGATACAAGAAGTGTGTGAGCTTATAATGTATGCTTTGGTTGCAGGAATTTCTAGCCCCATTTGTGACTTACCATAGATTTATATCGTTTGCCTTGTACATTTCCGGATTTGTGGGGTTTGTGTTTAGCCTGGTGAAGAAGCATTACCTTAAGCAATTTACCCTCGTAAGTTTATTTCTTCTCAAAATAATTACCGGTATTAGGTATTTCAGATTTTGCAGAATTCAAAACATCTATAATGCCCGCATTACGTTCTGTTACAGTTTGGTTGGACTCACGTGACATTGTTGATTATCGTCACGCAGTCTCACCTAATTATGCAGAATATATTTGAGGGTCTCATCTGGTAAGATTTAATACAATTTGCTCAATTGACAATTCACTTATATATTCCTAAGTTAATAAAAACGCTGACAGTGTGTAAAATTCCTTCATCAACTTATCATTGGTGAAATAATCATTTTATTATTATTGTTCTATTTTACAGGTTTTTAGTACCAGTTTCTATGATAATCTGCAATGATATCATGGCTTATATGTTTGGATTCTTCTTCGGCAAGACACCTCTGATAAAGCTTTCACCCAAAAAGACATGGGAAGGTTTCATTGGTGGAGCGTTCTCAACCATTATCTTTGGACTCTTGGTAAGTCTCATGACTAAAGATGGTGGATCATATGAATGTTTATGACTGTATTGACGAGGGACTTGTTTGAATTACAGATATCTTTCGTCTTGGTACAATTTGACTACTTCGTTTGTCCCATACAATATGATGAGATTCATGAGAGACTGACAATGGACTGTGAGCGTGCGCCAGTCTTCCGTCTTTACGAGTATACGCTGCCAAAATTCGTTCAGAGTTTTGGAAAACTAGTAAGACAGATTTAACGAATTCAAACGATGTTATTTACATTGATAATGATCAATTGTAAACAATTTACCTTGTTGTTTTAGACAATTGTGATACATTAACTTGATATACATTTACCATTTTGCAGTTTGGCCAGCATTTGACCACAGCTACAATGTATCCATACGTGTTGCATTCTATCTCCATGTCACTGTTTGCATCTGTCATCGGGCCATTCGGTGGCTTCTTTGCTAGTGGATTCAAACGTGCTTTCAAAATAAAGGTATTGTGCCCACCATACTTAGGATATGGAAATTATGATTATTATTTGCACAATATTCCGATAATTGCACGTTTGAATGATACTTTCTCATGCTGAGAAAATTGACATCGTTATGTAGGATTTCGGAGACACGATCCCGGGTCATGGTGGATTCGTGGACCGATTCGATTGTCAGCTCCTAATGGCAACATTTGTCCACGTGTATCACTCTAGTTTTATCAAGTAAGTTGTCGGACATAACCACATATATATATGAAGTGTGGCTACATTTTTGTTCTTATTGTGAATTAAGTTACTTTATAATTCTTATCATTTCAGAGCTGTAAGCCCGCAGAAGATGATACAGCAGATACTCACTCTTAAACCCGAAGAACAGCTACAGGTGTTCAACACACTAAGGGAAAGTTTGACAAAAAGGGGGCTACTCGCCATCAAATAGAATATTACCGTCAAGTTAAATCAAATTGGGTCTCATCAGGAATTATAAGGAGCGCATAGGCAAAGAATTACAGATATAAATACTGTACAACTCAAACACTTTTATCCCACTAACTTATTTGGTTTTATTTGTTAAAGCCTATGCATCATCGCATGTATTACCATGTGTTCTGTAAATGTTATAGGTAAAAAAAATACCGTTAATTTGTAAAGAGGGTACTTTGTCTGTTGTTGTTTGAAAGCTAGCACAATGCCCAATGTTTAGTTTAATGTGATGGTTGTACCATGTTATAATGTTGGCAAAGTTGTAGTAGTCGTGCATGTATTTTTGCAAGATGACGCAGTAACTTAGAGTGAATGTATCGTCGCAGACCAAATTGTTGCCCACTAATTTATGTACAACTTAAGTGGTATTTTATATTATATATTCAACATTTTGCATTCTGTAGCGTCAGTTTAGATTATTCGGAATTGAGCGTCTCCATGTACTGTGTTTAATCGTTACCCAATGTCACACTATGGATACACGAACAACGATTTTTGACAATTGCATATAGCCTTTTGTGTTAGCAGGATTATGTCATCTGCCTTGATGTAGATTACATGTACGATTAGGAACTGAAATGACTGGTCGTTTCAGCTATAGAAGTGTCCCAATGGCAACTTATTGCGAATTTCTATGATTATTTTTATAGTTTTTCAGATTTTAATATTATTGGTATTAAAATATTATTCTCTAACATGACTTTATGGTGATTCTTAAGCGAATATTTTAACTTAATCTATTCCATGTATACAGCTACGATTATATTATATGTTAGGAATTACACTTGAATATTTATGAACTGTCTTAGCCTATTTTTCCTGTTGAGCTACCGTCTGTATGAAATGAATAACAGAGTTCCAAGAGTCCAACTTTAATTCCATTGTTTTGATCACTAATTACGTCTATAATTTCTGCTCATATACGAAACTTTCAAGCAATTAGTTTAAATTTGATGGGAATGGTAACACGTCCATTCGACTCCTGTATTTCCCGGTATACCGGGTAAACTGCTGTCTCCTAAACATCATATTTCCCTCGAATAATGTTCATCATTACATGACACATTATTTGTATTGTAACAGAGAGAGGACATTGTTACAATTATTTGGTATAAGATCAAACTTGTACAAATGTAACAATCTCACCAGTGTCACCATACTACCTTCAATACTCCGATTATTGGAATCAACACGTGATACCCGTTACATGTTCCGGTATATATATTCCTAACCTGATCATGGCATTACAGTTTGATTAAAGTGTATCTTACCCTGGAGCGCAATAGAGTATGAATTAGTTTTCATGTTTGTGTAATTTAGTCTAAGAACTGATAGTTGTGGCTAATAATCACTACAGCTAAAGCATAACAACGATTTAGGTTGTGTCGTGCCAACATCTTTGTTAATAGTTACGGTAGGCTGCATAATTATATCAAAGTTGTTAAACTGAATAGTATTTGCATGAACGCCACGGCAGTTTGTCTTAAGTTTCTGAATTTAAACTGGAAGATATCACCGATTCACCAGTAATAGACGCATGATGGTACTATAATAATCCGAAATTACACTTATTGCCTTCTTTAAATTCATATGTATCATTCGCACAAGGCTTTGTACAATTATAAACGTGTACCAGTAATACAGCAATCAAAAGTTAGGACCAAACGCTGCAATCTCTTATCCATATGTCTATTTACGTACCACCTGAGAATTAGGACCGATATTCAGATTCTACGCAAGCCACTGACTCTTGACTACTCCTCACATACTGGTACTACATGTAGTTACCACATCGTTCCAATGCTCATTCATACTTATTTGCATATTCAGTAAATTTGCAGCTACTATGTGAATCCCACTTGCATACATAAATAAATTTTGTAATAAATTATCTCGTAGCCTGCCTGTACGACATTTAGCAGAGAAAACGCGTGTTTAGTAAAAACATCGAAATAATTTGATTTTATATTTTTTTTTATTGAAGTAAAAGTACAGATAACAGGAATAGAGAAATACAAAACGTAAAAACAAATTTTTAGTAATTCAAGCGGTTTGCTATCCAAACCGTATCCTAATTCGGACGTTAACGTTTATAATTTCCGTCGAATCGATTATTCGTTAAGAATAATCAAGATGGTTCAGCCAATCAACTAAGATAACCAACCTTTAATGTGGATGATAATTATCAGCTTCGAACCCCATTCTCATGGTTAACTACATGTACATATGCAGATGTTATGTACGTTACAATTTTCTCCACTCATGTATTAACATAGAGGTTTAAAACTAGGCAGGTTACAGCTCTTCAAAGGTTGGGCTAGCTTCACAAAAACTACCTACAATAGTTACAGAAATGTTCAGTTCGCACCAAAATCAGAACAATTAACTTTTCAAAGCGTATATTACATTGAAAATCATTTTTGAAAGATAGTTGCTTTCAATTAGTCATTCGGTAATAATTTGAAATGGTTCTCAGAATTGAGCATGAAGGAGAAAACTTGAAAAGGATTGACCAGCGACTACGCTTAATATACATGCATAACGAGTACATGTCTCAATAATTTAATAAAACACAGTCGAGCAGAATTTCTGGATAATTTCATGGCTAATCTAGCATAGACGGAGCTTGGTTTTTGGCACATTTCCACATAGCATCCATCAGTTTCACAAATCCGGTGTCCTTGGGCTTTTCCAGCCCGCGCATCATCCTTCTCTTCATCACAGATACAAACTCTCTGTTGCTCAATTCACCGTCGTCTAAAATTATCAATAGGAATGAGTTATTTTCTATTTTGTATACGATTATGGCTTATCATTTTCTTGTCACCCGAGAAACAAACAGGACAAAAAACACTGTTGTTCGGTTAACAAACTTACCATTTTCGTCGAATAATGTGAATACGACATCTACAATGTGGTCTGACAAGTCGACTTTCGCCACA
>JAXGGS010326950.1:0-13572 GCA_035585475.1 Armandia brevis
TTGTGCGTCACGAGGAACGTGCGCTTGCTCACGTAGGTGCTGCTCTAATTGGCAATCATATGTCACACATATATATGGGCGTCACTGTTTGCACCGTGAGCCACAAAACCTCGAGGTCTGGTGAGCACGAAAACTCAAACTCACGGCAGCGGCTCGTGATCTCTAAGGTGGCTCTATTGCTTGTAAATGTCACATCGATTTAATTAATATGTGGCTCGGAGTCATCTAACGCCTTAGCGAGAAAACCGTTAATCTTTCCGTTTGACGACAGCACTTTGATGATTGATTTCATTTAAAAAAAAAATTAAGAGTTACCAGGTATATTTCAACATCATGGTTCCACAGATGTTTACAACTTTTGAATCTCATAATAATGGAGTTAACACGTTGATGATATTGACATTTACCGATTTTATAGTTAATGATGAATGTCGTTCGAATTGATTGCATTGATCCGGAACATTAGTAAGAACTTATGAGAAATGTCCTGCAGCTATGCTGAGATTATGAAAGCCTGGCATTTGATACGACTTATCCAGGCACTCCTGTCAAATGTGGTCCCTAACCTGCGGCATTTTAATCTGAAGCCTCTTATCTGGCGCGTTCTGAAGTCCTTGACCGGAGCGACCTGACCTTCACGTTAGGGACAGGGGAACGATATAACGTGTTAATGTCCGTCATAAAACTCGCAAATCATTCGCTGTCGCGTTCATATAATGTTAACATACGAGGGTGCCACTGTTCCGTGCATGTAACTGTGGAAATATTACATATCCTAGGCCCTCGCCTTAACCAGCATAAGGGTCGCATTACGAGCTTACTTCAAACATATTGCATCTGTGCATCTAAATCAAAGCGCCCGATGTGTTTGCCTTTATGATAAACCGTGTATATGAGCAGCACCTGTGTTGACGCTTCAAGTTAAATATGAAGGCCGCACGGATGTGATACACCAACTGGCGGAATGATTCAGCTCCAGAAAACCGCGCCTTCAGCCCGGGTTAAGATTTACCGTGAAACCGTGAATCATTAATGAAAGGTCGCCATAATTTAACTTCAATGCGGTGGCCATTAGCACAATTAGAACTATTACAGCTTAACGATAAAATTCAATGCCTTAATTACCATCTCGGGCGGACAAACCTGTACATGATGTACTTAAAGCCTTCAGTGGCATTTATCTCCTCTCCCCGAACTTTGTCTCCCGATCACTCTGATCACCGACCCGTGTCGGCAGGGTGATCAGCGATCTTATATTTGATCGCATTAATTTTTTGTTGGGACCGTCCAAGCCCGTCCTGTATGATGGATGATTTAACCTAACCTTAACAACCCCCCCTCCAGACTCCCCTGACTTACTGCTGTAACTGCCCGAGCAGAGAAGAGACAGTATAGTTAAACCTACGGATCGATTTCATCAACTATATATATACATATTGGATATCCTATTCCTACGTCGTGACGTCATTTCCGGTAGTGTGGGTTTGCTCATGTATGGCCTTGGTGCGTATATGTGTGAGAAGAGTTTTAACCGGAAGTTCCAGTGGTACCTATCATATGCGGTACTACTCGACCAATTCACCTGAGGATGAATGGATTAATCAGCGAATCTGGTTGATCAGGTTGGCAGGTGAGCTAACTAGGTCAGTGAACAGAGAAGACACGGTGCCTTGGGAGCCAGACATGACTGTGTCCTGATTACTTGTCTACCTGTCGAATTGTTCCACGATTTATTGTAGTGAACAAATGCGAGTTCCCTAGCAGGTCACACTGACATACGGGAACCGTTCAGGGACTGATCATTCGATCGTCATTTTCCTGATTGTATATAAGCGCAGTGACAAGGGAATCGGTCCCGCGATATAGTGAGACAAATGATGAACAGTAAACTGGTCCTCAAAAAATAGAGAAAGCTATCTGGTTACAAAAGACCTTGGCATTTTGTAAACATGTAATGTAGTTAATTGGATGACGGCAGAACAATTAGTCATTGTCTTATGCCTGTGAATATATGAGTGACTGACACGCGACATAACAATCGGAGGATGTAATCGAATGCCTCATCATTCTGAGCATGTCAGGGCAAGGCGGGGCGGGGATGGGAGAACGTCATCCGCCGACACGATTCCTCTCACGTCGAGAGTCGGAGGCCATGTCGCCGCGACTCCCTGAGCCGGAGACAGCTCATATGTCACGGGCACTTCGTCAAGATACCATCGTATCTGCCTGGGATTCGGGTTCTCCCTCCCAACAAAACCTTCTCGCCGAATCAAAAGGCAACCAGACATGATGTCATTTATGAGCGTAAATGGCCTAACTCGATCACTGGGGAAGCCCAAGCACATGATTAGCTGTAGCATGCGGGGTGTTTCTTAGGTCGCAACAACTCCCTGATTCAATCAAAATTCGTCGCCCATATCAGGGTCAAAGGAACCGCAAACTTCTATAGTGCATATTTAGATTAAGAAAAATCTACTCAATAACATACACAATGTAGTTGCGCCAATTAGGCTCTGAGTCACCTTTTATCCCGACCTCTGCAGATATGAGCTAACCGAATCTGAGCCCACGTCCTCAATTTCCGGTTAGCCCCGGGGGGGATTCTGGGTATATTTCTGCGGGTCGCACGCGCTGTTCCGGTTTGATTGACGTTTCGCTCACCGCCTCCGACAGAGCGCCCCTACAGTGCGTGCCAGACCTATGATCACTTATCGATATGTCTCCGCACGGCACGGTATAAAACGCACGTGAATCATGAGTGAAAGCGGTTCTCGATGTAAGCTTGTGTTGATTACGTCATACGTGCGCACAGCGGACATTTCGCTGCCAGTTATTTCCCCACGGATCGTAGGTCATGCGATCGACGTTAACGTGTAATGGGTTTATTAGGTATCAGTTATGACGCAAAGGATGTGGAACAATGCATCGAGCACGACATTGCTGGAGACTTGGGGGGATGGAGGTTACATGAAAATTAATATGAAAGTCATATGTGTCCATTTTTCATAGTTCACTGCGTCTGTGGTGGTATATTATATACCGGTCATATCTATCTCATGTGAAAACGCTATCAACCCCAATTCAATATGCAAGGTTAACTTGGTTTAAGTGTAAGAAAAGTAAGGCTTCACAAGTTAGCGCGACAGTAGTCAGGCTAGTACTATTCTACCAACATATATTAACGGCGGGTTTGTTTTTTGCTGTAAACTATAACGGTCAGCACATCCGGTCAACGAGAAAAGTCATAGTTTGACACCTCAAAATTAGTTCGATTATGACGTTCATTGATTTCAACATTGTCAGAGTGTAAAAATCTGTTTTAACAGAAGAAAATTTATCTCTGACGCTAATCTTTACGGACTCTTGACGATTTCCGACGGATTTTCACGGACATTTTTTGCGCAGTATTTGACGGACATATTTTTCACGGTTTACGAATGTATGTGATTTTATGAGATATCACGTATTTACAGTTAAATCGGAAAACAAAATCAATCAGATGGACCAGCTTTGATCTAATGAATCCCCTTATTGTATTTCAAATAATGATAGGATAGGCTGCTAGCCCTATGCTAGGGTATACTTTATTATACGAATCCTTTGACTAAGAGATAATACTTATAAATTGAAGTCTTGAATTAATAATGAATTGACAGTCACCTTTGTTAAATTGCAGAACACAGCGACGTCGACCGATGCATGAAGGCAACTACCGGAAGGACGCAATAGTGAGTGAAACCTGTTACATTGGTGTCTGGTATCTAATTAACATTTCTTCAGTAATTCTTCCACACATACTGAACCGTTTAACACATCCTGCGACAGATAGACATACACATCACAAGCCTGTTTCTTGACAATCCAATAAGTTATCAACCAAGTCGTATTTCAAACACGTAATCACATTTTCCACATGTTATATCAGGAATCCAGGTGTTATTGTCATGCGAAATGTTATTCTCTTATTTTATAATTACAATAATAAAGAGACCCCACTCTCCCACATTTTCCTGAAGCCGAATCAACATCTCTTTCTGGAAAATCTAAGGCATAGGTGACCGTTGGAGGACAGTTACATAAATCAATTGTTTGCCATGTGTTCGGCCTTGCATTATATAGGTCAAACTGTCTGATAACTTTAGAAGATAACGAAACCATCTTGTTTACTAGAAATGATTATATAATTACATAACAATTGTTGGACATTGTAGTATAACGTGTGGGTGGTATTCCAATGTAATCGGTTTTTCAGCAGTAGGGTTAAAATTGTCATACATAATGAAGTTAATACAGAATGACCACACCGATTCTGTTTCCTGTTCAGACAGAATAAAACCCACACAAACAACAATCAAACAATCAACACTTGATATTTTGATGATAAGACATAATATATCTTTGAACATATTACATATCAACTAATATAACATCTTTTAGTGGATTATATCTTTACCATACAATTGTAGAGGGCCACAAAACATCATTAAAACACTATAAAATTCGAATTGTAACAGCATTTATTATATTTGAATTGCAGTTATCGTCGATCTCTGCATGAACGCAACTATCGAAAGGACGAAACTGTGAGTACAAATCGTATATATTGGCTTTCCTAGCTTCCTTTACTTTAGTAATTTGTTCGCATGCACGTTTTGTGGACAGCTGCCAAACACAGAACTGTTTAGAGCCAGGTGCGAAGAACGGCCATGAATGCAGCTATGTAACAGCTACATAAACAACCTGATGATGCGAATTTAAAGATCAAAATCAATTCTTTCTAGGTCAGACCCCTAATGTCCTACTTGTTTCTTTTGGACAATCAATGGCACACGGTTATATTCGTTCTGTGATGGGGTGATACCAACCCAGCAAATGCCGAGCCGCTAAATCTCTGAATCATGCATCTATTACACGCCCGTCGGCATCATAATGTCTCGTAATTAATTGACATTACAAACTAGATCATCTTTCCCATAATTGCCTCCGCTCCGCTGTCAAGTATCTGCGGCGAGCAGACATTATCCACGATAATCTGACAGAGCGGGATATGAGAAACCAATCCGTCCCTCCTTCACCTTGAGTTTTGGCGGGAGAATTCTCAAAGAGCAGACGACGAAACCTTGCATGTGAAACACCGCATGTCGGTGCGATTCGGTGCCATTAGATGTCGTGAGTTTTCCGCTGTTTATGGAGAGCACCTCGAGCGCGAACACAAACATGCATTTAGAGGGCATCTTTGGGGTGATTGTCGCCAGTTAGGCAGCTCAGGGCGAGGAAATTAGGCAAAAAATGGTGGTGAAAAACACGAAACTCGGCCGGAAGTGGGCGGATTCGATATGCGACGCTTTTCTCTTCGGTGGCTTCTGTTTATATCAAGGACGTTTGGCGAGACACCAATAATCCTGTAGCTTTAGAATATCAAAGCTATGATCCGTGTCAATGTGTACCTACATTTCGTATAATTGTGATATGCAGAAATATATTGGAGCTTAGAACAAAACGGTTTGATGGACGAATAGGAGGATGGATATCATATTCAACGCGCCGATTTAGGTACTTTCCTCTTTTGAACTTTTACCATCGGGTCGGATTTCAAAACTGATAATGCATTCAATTAAATATGTATGCGCTGAGTCGGGATATTGTACCCTTAATGCGAGGGTAATCTAGCAATCCCCCAATTACTGACCTGCATTCTGGCAGGTTTTTACTGTGCTTTCGAGTATTCGCATCACCTTTGGTGCTCTTTTAACCCTAATGGGTGAGAGGGGGAGAGGCTAATGGAACATTGCTTCAATCCTCCCTCTGTGGTGCGGTATCTGATTCGACTATCCCTGATCAGGGCTAAGTGATCATCAGAACACGTGCTCAGTATGGCAGTCTGCTAAGCTTGTAGCTGTCAGTGGTCTATATAAGTCGACCCGTGAGTATAAAGGTAGCTAGGAGAATTACCGATTGGAGCCCCTTGAAACTAAACAGTTGTGGAACAAGATCAAATGCCAAATCTCCTAGCGAACTGCTACGTTAACTAACATCTCTAACATCCCGGAGCAATATCAACGCATATCGAGTAAAAGTTCGGATATCAGTTATGAAGAGCGTTCATCAAATGCATGTAATAAGACAGCGGCACTATATATAACACAGAATAAAACCACACCTCACCATGCAGTCATGTTACCTCCAGGTTGGGATGCTTTTTACCAAGTAAACATCACATATAAATGTTCATGAATTGACCCACTTTGTGATATGCAAGCTGAAGCCATCAAACGTCATAGCTTGCAGTTACGCTTCTCGTGATCTGACGAGGGTAACCGGGTGTGAAGCTTACTTAAATGCCCTGTCGCAATGCCGAATTCCTTGCT
This sequence comes from Armandia brevis, assembly GCA_035585475.1. Lineage (NCBI taxonomy): Eukaryota > Metazoa > Annelida > Polychaeta > Opheliidae > Armandia > Armandia brevis. The sequence goes on from JAXGGS010326950.1 coordinate 6,369, forward strand.
TGCCGCGTAAATCCTCATATATCCGGATTATAACCGCAGGTTTAAGACATATTTATACATGACCCTGTTTACCATAGATTGAGTAATCATCTGTGAAGATTCGAAAATGTGTACTAAAAGATATTTTCAATAATCTCCACGGCCTTTTACAGACTCTGTTTGTGAGTTGGAAAATGTGTCTGCTGCTACCCTAATGTTTCACCAAGTTGTCATCCACGTTGCTGTGACACTTTAGTGATTGTCAGGTCATGCCAACTTTGATCGGCACCTGCCCTTGTGGCCAGGAAAATAAATCTCACATTGGGAGGCCCCGTCGTTTGACTGTGTATTTCCTCAGCCCATCACGGAGATGATGGATTCAGCGACAGGGGTGGGCAGATGGAGTGTCCTTTGACACTATGATGTATTGCCTTTCAAGTGGAAGCGCGCTCAACAGTTTGATATTTATTTGATCTGAGATTATGTTGGCGATGTCCTGAAAAGAGATCTAACTTTCCTTAGTCTTTTGGTGACCAAATCAGCCCGATGTGTGAATAAGGCCATGCGGATACGGGACTAATTTTCCCATCGCATTCAGCCTGCTGTATGTGGCGGCGGTCAGTGTATGGATGGTGTCTGATCACTATTTATCAACGCACCTGGAACTCGGCCCTGTGGACACGTGTATCCGATAAATAAAAATCTCCCCTACCACTCGATTCACAGTGATAAACACATGATTGTCTTTTCATGTCACAGGCCAGGCCTGGGCATGGCTCTAAAATCACCCGCATTCCCCTTACCTTTGATAAAATACCAGGCCGCCTGCTTCGTTCCCAGGTGAAGTAAAACTTAGCTCTCTCATTCCAGATTCCTCTATGTGCGCCAAATATCAGGGTCTTCATCCATTCGTCTTTAAAATGTCACCAGTGATTACCCAGTAAGATTTGAGTCGGTTTATTGTGAACGATGTGTGAGTTCTGCTGAAATAGTCTTGTTGACATCAACATATGACTTTAAGAAATAGTTAGACTAATTAGCCTTACACGTGGGATGCGGCGGATGTGCGTCCAGGTAAATTCATTAACCAGCTGATTTTATTACGGTTTTCAGATCTGATTCATCAGCGTCTTGGATATCATCCACAAAACCGCATTTCACATCACACTACTGGCAAATGTCAACTGTTATTCCATAATAATAATATTATAAACACCTTTCGATTAATCAAATTAATACATCCGATGAAATATCGCACATCCTACTCAGTAAGTAATTGTTTTGAGAAGCCGTGGATTGTTCAAGACGTTGGAGGTATTTCCAGTTAATAGATAACACCTTGGTAATTGTACTGAGTAAGTTGACGTCACCAGAGACCACATCGGCTCTGTCTAATCCGTTTCCAGTCCAGACGCAACAAATCCCCCCTCCTACCCACACACAGATTAATACTCTTCTCTCGCACCACATTAAACATTGCATTTCTAGGTATATCAGTTAAACTAGAATGTTTCATTAATCGCATAGACCGAAATATGAATGAAAACAAATGACCAAAATTTATCAGCACTATTTTGCGGATGATTGTGTCGGAAGTCAGAACAACAAAGCATTATTTGTACTTCAAGCAGGAAGGCGTTGAGTCCCCTTACCATTAATGCATCTGATGCTGCATTAAAAGCAGCACATTAATGATGGTCAAATGGACTACAATGATTCGCAATCAGAAGTATGTGATCAATCGACCTAAATAGAGTAGAGTGTAATTTGTAGAAAGTGCTGAGCCTTATGAGTAATTCCGCCCAGTTTGATCCTTCCGTGAACTGCATTGTCGACTCTGCATTTGCGATAATTCTGGCTTGATGTTTTCAATAACAACTAGGAAACAGGCAATATAGGCTACACTGCTAGTTGCATGTCGTCCTGTTAATTATTAAAGGGTAATGGACATGCATGCATATAACGCCAATTAAGTTGTTAGTAGGTATCGAAGATTAGCAATAATACAGTAAAATGCGCAGATAATGTATAATTGCAGGATCCCATTAGTGCTAAGGGAAAATCTTTTACCAGAACGTGGCAGTGATATTTCATAATTAACTGTGGACACTTACACAGCTATCATCGCTGTGCCAAGAACTCTCACCTTTGAACACAGGCCATTAGACATATATTACATCCAGATATGCTGTGTTCTATCATTGGGCACAAACGCATGAGGATTTGACATTGTGGCAATCTTAAAGTGACAATCACGTACGGTGCAGCAGCCACATGCTATGAACTCAATTTATATCATGCAGATACTTAATATCATATATTTATCCATTATCACTAATTTGGTAAAACGGTGTGTTTCTACACAGCGCCAGTTGGGCACAAGTTTGTATATCAAACTTTTTGCAAATATATACATACATACATACATATATTCAAGCATCGACCGATAGAGCAATTGGGCTGAGCGAACACAACTAAGACTGCTCGTATAGTGTGTTAAATTAATCCAGGCCATAACTCCGCAAACGCTGACCTAGCTGATTATTGAGGACCAGGCATGGAACTCAGGTGTCGTTTTACCATGATTATCAAATGCCTTAGTAACCCGATGATAGGATTACGGTAATGAAACTAATAACTCGTCGAATCTTCACATTACTCGTGTTAATTAAGATCACAGCATTCGGAAAGGCATGCGACAGTCTGATATCGAAGAATGTATTCACTCCCAGTCTTAATCATCCGTAAATAATGGGTCACTCTTCTGAAGCTTTGTCCAAAATAAGGGGAACGTATGACACGTAATTAAAAGGCTCTGACGCACAATAATGTTTCTAAAGTCATAATTGCATGGGAGTGCGGACCAAGGTGGATTATTTTAGGTATATGACTGTGTGCATTAAGTTAAGCAGAGTTTTCTAGCTGTTAAGTTAAGACTTAAGTTCAAGCTCATTTTACCTTATATTGTTGAGCTTAGTAATTAAGTCCAGGCCAACCCTCGTTTGTGTTGTCTGCAAATAATTCGCTGAAGGTAATTGCTCTGGTGACTGCCCCACTGCCCCGCTAAGACGCTGGGAGAAACCAGATTAGCGAGGAATGTAAAATGGTGGGGAACGTCCTGACAAATTACCGCTAAAACAATAAGCCCGTGGCGAGCTGCTAGTCAATTTAGAAGCGCGCTTTATAGCTCTTTGACGATTCATTAACATTAGACAGATGTTAGACTCGAAGTTATTTAAACCCTTCCAGTGGGACTATATTTTGTTTACTTACTTTGTGTACTTATAATGGATACAAATTCTGATTCACCGAGAGCACTGAGGAGATATCGCACGCAATCGTGTAGCTTCTTACAGACTGACAAGTTTCAGTCAGATTTTCGTAAAGCCATCAATCTGAGAGCGAAGGACGCAAGTGACAAAACGTTTTTAAACCCCGGAAAGAATACTGCTGGGCTCGATGATTACTTTAGTACAGCTTTATGAACAGCTACACTTGAAAATAAGTGTTTGTGTGTATACTGAAAGTGGATACCAATTAAATCTGGGCCGGATTGTTTAGCTGTTTCTAAAAATTGAACTTGCTTTGAGAGGAGATTGTAGATCAACTATATATCCTTGAGCTCAAAGATCATACATACCACCATATTTGATGCGCAACATATTTTGTGTTAGATACTTTTAAATTAAATTTACCCCCCATCAAAGTTACATGCTTCGAATATCGGTCCCCAAGTCCTGGATGTTCTGCTGAGGGCGTTACCCTCCTCATCTGGTTCTGTTAGCCAAAAACAGTGTACTCTAGGTGATCCCTTTCAGTCGCAGCAGGCCATCTTTTAATATCACAGTCTGAACCAGGCGGGGAGGCGGCGTGCGAGAGAAAAGTTCTCCTGGCTGCAGCATCAGCAGCAGGCCCGAGCATGGTGAGCAGACATGTTATAATGCCGGTCACATCAGCCGGTGATAGTAAAAGACAAACCCGAACCTTGGGATGCGGCGGTGGACGAGAGATGGATGGATCTCGGGCACGCTGGATTATCCATCGCTAATCCATCACTAATCCCCGGTCGCGTCTAATCCGTCATCTTCTATCCCGCAGTGACAGGTCGTGGATAAGCGAGACATAATCGCCCGTCAGTTTCCGCATCTATTAAAACCGCACGGCCCGGGATTCAAGCGCTTAACATCATCGATTTCAGCGTTATTCAATGGGAGGGTGTTGCCCTCTTGAAGACGCTAAGCGCGGTGCTTAGAGCGCCCGGCTGAAGTGGACCGCCAAGGTGAGGAGGTGTCGGGGAGATTCGGAATTCACGCCCGGGAAAGGAGGTGCTCTCCGCGGGTGAAAACTGCCACCATTCCGCCCGCCGAGAGTTGCGGGGGATATTGGGGCGGGGGTTGGAGATACACGCGGGAGTGGGCGATAAAGGGAGGACATTAATGCATCAATGTGAGGCGGGTTTTTTCCCGCCCGGCCATGAGAGGGCAGAACGGCGGCTGACAAATACTTCAAACGCGTTCTCCTACAAGCGGCGGCGATACCAAAATACTAAATTGCCATATTCCACAAAGGGGGATACATCACTCACGCCACGAAATTAGTTTGTCCGCGATAATCATAATCTAATGGGCTCGTAAAGTACAAATGAAAAGGCAGGGGGAAAACTGGGTCCGCTCCTGGAATAGACACGTGACTGTGATGTCGCCCACCGATGCTCTACATCTGCAATAAGTAAGGCAAACCAACCCATGAATCATCAGGCTTTAACATGAATTGCAATCGCTGTAATGTATCAATCATCAGCATTATATATAACTCTTGTACCTATTTTTTTCGCATACATATTTGCCTCAATTGTGCCCCAAAGTGCTCCAACAGTACTCGATCTCAATTAAAGCGCATAATAGTATATTATGGCCTGGGGAAACAATCAAACTTAATTTGTTTTATATACTAAGGCTACGTCGGGACACAATCTCGTGTGTTCATAGAAAATACATCTATTTACTCACCATTAAGTGAAGATAATTGTACAGATGATGCATTTCATTTCTAAAAAAAATCATGATGAAATGCCAACATTGATTCACTAACCAGTAAGTATGCTTACCTTAATGAATCCAATCATCACATTTAAACAAATTTATATAGTTAAGTAGCGCTAAATGCACTTCTATAGAATCTGCTGTTTGATTCATCAATAGAATTAGGTGAATTTATTGATATAGGAATAGGAATTAAATTATTTACACAGAACAATGACATCAGGCCCTGTTTACTAGTTACACTTCATTTAGTACATTCTGACTGTGCATTCTGGTTGCTACCGAAAATGAAATAAGTAGAAGATGGAAAAATACCATGAGCGTCACGTAGATAATCGCCAAAAAATCATTGTGCAGCCTAAAACAAATGTGTTTCAATTGGTGCACGAAATGACCTTTGATGAGGCTAATCTCACGATGAAGAGAGCGATAATGTGAGGACAACGAATCGACTAGTGGGGAGATTTAGGCGAGAAAAGGCGAGAATTGGCGTCTTTCCGGACCAGCTGAGCCTGGCTCAGAGGGCAAACAAACGAGTTGTGAAAGCTCGCCGAGTCGTAGGGTTAGATCCCCGCGAGCTCTAACCAGCCTTACTCGTTTATCCACTGAGCGGGAAAACCATCAAAAGCTCATACCTCCTCACGGCCGCCCGGTCTATGATAAATAGGGCGCCATAAATCGACGGGGCACCACAGGGGACGACGGCCTCTCGGCTAACGCGCGGTACCAGTTTTCTCCGTAACCCAATCGCTCGGAAATGTTAAACGACCTTACATAAAGCCACAACATTGTAGAGGGGGGTTGGGGAACGGCAGGTTTACGGCCACGTACCCTAGTCGCGTGAATTAGACGGGTGCCCGCTGGCGTAAATACGGGTTCCCCTCTCCTGAAAGTTCAAGCATCCGGTGAAATATTGATGCGCGCGCACATTGTGCCCGGGTGAGAATTAAACCGGATATCCGGTGTATGACCGGGAGTGAGGTGAACTTAATTCTCGCGCCTAGGACATCTCCTGCTGAGGTGGCTGAGGCGCCCTGGAGAAATATTAAATAAAATAACGCGCCGGGTGGATAAATCAGACGGTAAAACAGAGTAGGACAGGCAGCAAAGCGTCCAGGCCCCGCACTACTGGGTGTGATTATATTTTATACATTCTCCAGCATAACGTTTGTCTGTCTCGGAGGGGCAATCAGGTGTGGAAATCATTCACTGTGACAGTAACTGGTGAGGGAGACCAGGCTTTCATGTCTCTCTCAATATAAACGCTGTATGTGCGTCAGTGCGAAAAGTTGTAAGGGCGATCAACTTTGGGGAAACTTCATTCCTTTTTTCTGCGATTAGAAATAGATACCTACCTAGGCAAAACAAGCGACAACTGTTTTGAGCTTAATAACCAAATATTGACGACCGATTGTGAATTAAAACGGTTTGAAGGACTGGTGCAATCTGTGTGAAATATTCTAATACCCGCGCCTTATCGATACTCCAATATAGACGTTGATTTTAGCTCATTTTCATTGTCACGATGCCAGTATTCATTCGATCTTCTGTCCCACCTTTTATCACGATTGCTCTGCCACACGAACGTCAGAGCTGTGATAAAGCACTGTCTCTCTGCTCACCTGTCTCTGTATATTAATTTACACACGCTCATCAAGAACTCGGGATTGTCTTGCGGACTCTTCTCCCTCTCTCTTTCTCGAGTGAATAACATGTTTTCTGAGAGGTAGTCATACAGATTTGCTATCTGTTTGTAATTCGCCGGCAAAGCTGAGTTACAGGAAACCGGTGGCACATCACGACGGTTTGATGATATCGGAGGGGCGCGGCAGGAAACTGGAGAAATTGCGCGGGAAAGTTGATACTCACAGACGTGTGTGCTTGTCGTCTGCTGCGGCGAGAACACGAGCTGGAAGAGACCCCTCCTCCTCTCCGCCGAGAGCCTGACTCGGGTTCGCAGGGGGCGACTTCAATTGGATCACCCCGGGCGTCTTTAGGAATCGGCAGCCAGAGAGCATTGAGGATTAATGGAAACTTTCAGACGGTTGAAGACTCGCACAGGATTCCCGAATTATGGGCATCGCGTCTCCACCACAAAAAACAAGCCCACTTCATCTAAAACAAGACGCAGATTCGGGTTTAAGCCCAGTTTTACAGCGCCAAGGGCAAATGATTAAAACAGC
>JAXGGS010327061.1:0-13571 GCA_035585475.1 Armandia brevis
AACAGTCAGAACAGCGTCTTTTAGGAAAGATTAAGAATATGAAATAGGTATTTGCACTCTTTGTAGATGTCATGTAATTGTCTTGTTGTGAAATAGTTTTTCCAGCTTTTAGACATTGTTTTGGAAGCAGGAAGTTTTAGTTTCTGCATCTCCTGCCCTTCCTGAATGGTCACCACTCTTTCTTCTGTGTTTTCTCTCAACCACGTGGTCACTTCCTCAGGGACAGGTTTTTGTAATATCCTATAAACACGTCTGGTGTAACTGAGGGGATCCTGGGTATAATCATCATACAATATCGTCATCACATATGCATTATGTGTAAATACTGGTGAATCCATAACTTGTTTCGTGTCAAATTCTTTTACTATTCCTTTTGATTCCACAAATCTAGGACCATCATGTGAAACTGGATTTATGTTAATCCTTTGAAGAAACGTCTCACTGTGATTTTTATTATCTATCAGAATGTGCGATTGACTATTGTGTGACATGTTTTTGTTGTATGACTTGTGTAGAAGTCGATGATCTCTGAGCACATGCGGACAGTATCTGCTGGCGTGACCTTGTGCGTTGTCGTCTTCCCCCAGAGCCCAGGACCAACCTGTTTTAAATCTAGATTTTATAGAGCCTCTGGGGTCCCTGAAAGAATGAATCAGCAATAGACTGGGAATTATTTCTTTCAGCTTAACCCCAACAGACATTGGAGCCCTGACTGTTTTAACAGCTCGTATAGATTTGGCCTGGCATGCGGTATCCAAATGGTCCTTCGCACATGTTTCAGCTGCAGTAGAAAAATATGAAAGGCATCTGAAATATCCTCTAACTGAGTAGCTTTGCGCTAGATTAACTATATCAGGATCAAGCTTCCCTAGTATTTTATAGTCCCAAAGCACCCGTCTACATAGCTCAGCTTTGTCTCCTTTGTCCCCAAAACGCTTTGGGCAGAAATGAAGTTTCTTTATGCATCCATTAGCCACAGAAGCCAAGTTTATTTTGTGAGATGACAGACATGTGACGTAGTTTCCGGTGTCCGGCATATGTGACCGGAAGTAGAGCCAGAATGGATGAATCAGCATCATGACAGGTAAGTTAGATAAATTGCAGGTGTAAATCTGTTCCAGCGTCCAAGACATTGCGTCCACTTCCTCAGCAGGAATCTTCCTGCAACATAGTACAATAACAATTTCTTAATGAACGCGGACAGAAATACCTGGCCATTATTTTGGAAAATGTATACATATAAATATTACTTCGAGTCAATATTTTTGTGTTTGGGGGACAAGAAGCGCTTGGTGTCTGAGGATAATAATGAGGACGATATGCCAAATTCATGTAGACAGAATTTGATTACCTGAGATCGCCATTGCTTTGATAAAAGACGTCTCCAGGAACTGTCCATCCTGGCCTCACACCATACATGGCACTGTACAGCATGTCTATGGGTTCATATATATAAAACACGTCCTTGTTATGTCCGAATATCCCACCTATCAATACAATCAGAAAATCAATTCATCGCAGCCCTGTTATAGCACAATTACATAGTAGAATTCCGGGGGGATATATATCGGAATTTGAGGTAGTAGCAAATAGGTTTGTATGTTTATCAATATATAGGCATCAATTGTTGCGAATATTGATTGTAGAATTAACAATTTACACAGACCTATAAATGTAGAGCCCGTCCTCTGGTATGACAGCAGCAACACGGGTTTTATAGATTTTTCACTAGACCAATTGATTTGTTGACCTTTCTGTGAACGTAAATAAATTGCCATCAAATAGACCTGGATCGTGATAGAAAAGAACTTGAACCTTGGTGAAATGCAGACACTTACCTTTTGTTTTACGTCTGGCTGGGTCAGTATTCTTGTTTCTGCAAGGAATAGAAGCGTATATTATTATTTTGAGACATTGAATCATATTTCGGCTAAGCTCTGCATGCGAAATGCCCATATGAACATTGTTTCTAGTTCATCGATGTTCTAACCTTGGTCGATAGCCAAATGTCTCTGCCCTCCACTGGTGACCATCTGCCTAAAGCTGACAAACAAGAGGCCCCACAAACATAGCAGAATAGTAAGAGTAAAACATCTTCTCATAGCAGCGAGCTTCATGTTGGCGCAGAGAATAAGCCGTGTTAGATCTGTGTTTGTTTCTCGCTGCTGCTCTTTAGGACACATTATTGATTCATCAATCAATCGGCAGACGATGTAAATCACCTTCATCGCTACTGTGGCAGGGAACTATGAATATTTTATACCCATCTAGTCAGTGGAACGTGCGTGAAGCTACTTGTCTGATCATGTTGCAGAACTTTAAATTCGCGTAAATACTGTAAATAGTCTATGTCTTTAGGAGCGATGCATCATTTTAAATGTTGCATCTTATACTTCAAATGTTTTACGTTTATATCAAACATCTAGCCCATTCAATGAAAAGAATACCATCAGGACGCTCATAAAACTGATCATAGGTATTTAAAACTAAATCTCAATGAAATGGCGATTTCAAATGACTGTCATGCCATTTAAAAATAAAGTGTGTCAGCAGTATGATATATGAAACATCTTAAGACAGTTACTATCGGTTTGACATAACCGTTGCTAAATGAAGAACGTAATCTCGTTAGAACCGGAAAGCGGTCCTAAGTAACAGGCGTATCAGTGCCTGGTAAGTTATAAAAACATCACTTGAAACTCTAGATAATGAATACTGATGATAAATTAGTGTAACATATTGTGACACGTATTCAGTGGTTGACCGACCGACCCGTGTTAACGTAGAGTGAATAATTCATATTTAGCAATAAATTGTGTTCCTGGAGCCCCAGTAATAAATAACTACGCAAATAATGCCTTGATTATTTCCAATATTTCCATGATAAATGTTTCCCGTTAAGAGGTCGATCGCTTGTATCATTATTTTGATGAGTCATCTTTCTTCAGTAATACGTTCCGGTGTTTAAGCTTAATTACGTGGTCGATTAGCAACTTTTGGAATTTGGATGCATGGGATGACAATGTAAGACGGTATAGATCATTCTAATAGAAATCATTTGGTAAGTGTGATTCTAAAGTGAAGCGAGCCGGGACATAAGGAACTGGCAGCCAATCAAGCTAAATGGAATGCCTTGACGAAGTACATGTGTATTCTGCTTTAATCAATTCAGATCATATCAGATAGCAATAGAACCATAATCCATTGTAAATTATCTTATGTATGCAGTATTTTATTACATAACTAAAACGCCCATTTTGTTTTAATCTGATTGCATAGTACGGGAACTGATTATATATTTAAAGGGTACTTCTCACAACCAACGTGCGAAATTGAATACTTCTGTTTGATGTATACAATTATCGAACAAAAACACAGATTTCACAAGGACGTAATAAACTAATAATTGTTATCATGCGCCATGTCTAATACATATTATACCAGCTTCCATCTTTTCACAGTCAGTCAACGATGTGATACCAGAGTAAAATATGAGTGTATTTCTGTGATAAAATATTCTATGCGAACTTTCGCACAAATATTTTACTCTGTTTAGAATTATGGTTGCCTTTTTTAAAACACTGTAAAGAGTTTATGGACTTTCTAATAAGAAGTAAGGAGAGTATTTTAATCTTTCATACACCATACGTAATCGATGTCTTTTATGTAACAATATCGATGATGTCGTCATGACCCATACTCCTAGCCCTTGATTATTTTGCTTTACTTTAATATTCATGTATCAAATATGATCGGCTCCTGAACAACAGCATTATACATTTCTCAAATGTAATTCACCTTGAAACCATGAAGACACGTTCAAATGACATTTAAAAAAACAATCAATTGATTGAAGACATTTCATTTCATACAATCTGCTATTGTTTGGGACACAATTTAATCTGAAAATGATAAGTTCAACTGAATATGAAAATTTCAACCGAATGAGCTTTCACTCACGAAATATCGGGCACTCGGACTTAAGCTGCAATCCCAGATATATTTAGTCGGGGGATTGTTGGTTCAGTTATTCAGGCTGCACGTAATACACATGGGTTTTCGTTGGGCAATTTCTTTCCAGCCAGAGAGAATATCTGTGATGATAAATTTAGCAATACTTAAAATCTATACTGCCGTTTGATTGGCTACATTACTAGCAACATTTACCAATATGTAATAATGCATTAATATCAATACTTTGTAAACCTTTTTTCAAGATGTTTTTAACACTAATTTGTATAAAGGGTATAAAATAACCACACTCATGAGCTGCTGTAAATATATAAGTGGTGGATACACAATTGGCATAATTTGTCTAGTAATAGGAGCGGCTCTTTTCTCTATTTCAATCTATTTAGAAATTAATGCCAATTTTCGTGGATCAGGTAAGTGCAAATTCCAAATTTACAATCATGTTTCATTAACGCAACTCTTTATATGTCAAGTATCCTATTTAAATCAAAACTCTTGACAGGTGGCTCAACAAGTATTATATTACAAAATGCAGACCTACAGCATTTCGACGACATGCTGTTTCTACCATCAACTAAAAAAGACATCTTGCAAGTCCATATTAACTCCACTCCAGATATGTCAACATCACAAAAAAGGAGCTCAACATTCATCAAAATAGGGTCGAAAAGAGGCAAGACTGCTCCGTGATTTATTTTTCATTCAGTGTCTTCATTTGAATAATATAAGATAACAATTATGCATGTTTATATCCAAAACCGCTCTTCATTATGGATATAACAAATAACACGTCAAGCAATTCTACGAAATTCGAAACATCGTTCTGAACTACAGTGAGTAATAAACATACGCTTATATTTCACATAGATATCGACCCAAATGACTTACAAACAATCTGTACTGATGCTATTTATTTTGTTTAAGGAGAAAACAGAGAAAAAAATGCACTGATGCAAAAGTAACACAAATATTTCAGTCCAGGAATGGAGGAGATAGTTTTAATCATGTAGGAATTTGTATCCATGGCGGATCTATCACTAACTTTCAGTATTTCCTTAATAGTTCGTCCCTCTATAGGTATTTATGTGCATATTGATTTGCTAACTTGTGTATAAACGATTGACTTAATTGAAAATAGACTTTCAGAAGTATACACACAATAACGTGGTCTGCATTTAACCTTCCACAATCATTGTATCTAACATTGGGTAGGTTTAATATGTTTTGTTCAGGAAGAATATCCTCTGCTAATAATTTAGAAACACCTATTTTGTATAGCTTTAGAGTGGGATATGGAAACAGATACTCCAGATATATTGGTCGTCGATTACCCATGAGATATTCACACACAGTTGAACTTGATGATGGAGAATTTATTCATTCAGCATACGGATCTTTCGGAAGAATATGCCACGCTAATGTGATCAACTGTCTGATGCTGGAAACTAACCACAGAAATATTACCATGGGTTTCGCATCTAACATGCAAATATTCTTCAAAAATGAGAAGCTTTTATATTTTAGCGGTAGGGCAGGCTATCTTGTAGATGCTATAAGATTTCATGTGAGCAATAAATGAACTGTTTGCTTGAATAGAATTTATTAAAATTGTCCACATTGTCCAGTTAAGCTGGTAAAGTATGGTTTGGGTAATTGCATCAGTTGGTATTCATTATACTTGGATTTTCGAGGAACACATTTTTCTTCATTTATAATGACATGATAGATCACCTATAGTGTCAGAATGGCAGCAAAATACGCATGACAGCATATTTGTTGTATTTTCGAAAAGTGATATGATAAGTGTAGTAAATACAAAATAAAGAATTTCGCTGTCGTATTTCTCATCCTTATGATAGTTTTTAAAAGCAAAAGTTATGCTTCATGTTATTATTTAATGTATATGACGCACTTATATGCAGCTAATCTTTTAGAATCAAACATCATTATTTAATTTGAAACATTTCTCATTGCTCATGCTCACTTGGTACGCCATTTTGGTTTAGTCAGTTACATCCTCCTTTAGAGCAAACTTCGTTGAGAACCCTTCTAGCTTCTTTAACGCCGTTATTAGCTGCGTGTTCAATAAGTTTATGTGGCTCCCTAAACAACAACGATACAATTAAATAAGCAGTATCATTAATTGAATATTAATTATTTGCCCTGATGAAAACATTTACTTACCCCCTGTCCAGCATATCTGTCCTGATCCCCTGCAGATGTCCAACAGCTAAGTTATAAGATGCGTGCGCATGTCCCTGGTCACTCGCCATCCTGTTCAATAAAAGTTATTTATTAAATTATTCATATTTCAATAAATTGCAATTGGTTTTATCACCTGTTTTATAATAAGAACCACCTACTTAAACCATTCCATTGCATGGTGCTGGTCTTTATCCACACCTTTTCCTGGAAAAAAAATACATATCTTAGGCGGCAACAAATATATGATATTCATTAATACCAACTTCATGTATTTATGACAATTTCCCATTAAAACCCGCATTGAATTGTTCACAACCAATATGTTTACTGACCATGCATATATCTCTGTCCTATGTGATGCTGGGCAGCTGGGTAACCCAGCTTAGCGTAACCATGGGTGATATTAAGGTGTAAATGATCAAAGTAGTAGTAGGCGTAGTACGCAAAGCACACAGTAAATATGAGTGCCACAGCCTAGAAATGTATCAGATAAAAGGTGAATACCAAGGACATGCGTTATAACAAGACTAAAAGTAAATAATTGGAGATATATTTTAATTTCATTTACATCGCTGAACTGATGAGAAGGATACCAGTAATACATGGTAATCTTACCTCTAGTGTAGTGACCCACCAAGGATCAGCGGGCATGACCGGAACTCGTTTTACCCTCTCCTCTCCCCTACCCTCTGTGTCCTCTGCTTTGACCTTGACCTCTAGCGTCTCCTTACCGCGCTTCCTGGCGCCCTCTGGTGCTCGCTGTCTGATTCCTCCCTCCTCAGCAACTATCGGAGACTTTATCTCCCCCTCTTCTGCCAACAGCGGCGTTTTATCGGTAGCTGTTCCCTTCACCATTGTCTAATCAGATATACATAGAATGTTCTTGTAAGCATTCAAAATAAATCTAACTTGCCAAGCCGAAATGAAATTTCCTTGAAATTCGAATAGCAACTGTCACATGAATAAGGTTTCAACATGGTAAGTTATATTATTTTTAAACAAATATGATCACAAAAATTATAAATCAGCTAATAAATTGATGATTGATGTTTCATTAGATATCGAGAAAGGTAATTTTATTACCTGATGTGATGGATATCCTAGCATGTAATCTGGTGATACACATATAACGTACCTTTCTCATGGGTTCACTCTAACTGCGTTCTTCTCGTACGTGGCCGATGTTAATACGCCACTAGAGAAATGCTAATCGATTATTATCGGCATTTCCAGGCAAGCGTGTCACCAATATAATATAATACCCAGTATGCTGAACAGCTCAGCAGCTCTCAGTCTCTGGGGGAAGCAAGTAAATATTTAATCACTCAGTACAAAGCTTTTGTCCTCATGCTCAATAAGTCAATAGTATAGGAGAATAAAATGTGCTACGATATAGGGTCGCTGATTATCAATTATGGATCGATCGATAACCCCTGAAATATCTATATCGTGTGCTGGTGTCCTCGTGTAATGTATTTAAATATTAATTTGTATATAAGTGCTCGTTTTCACTCCTGACAGCAGACGAGTTTGCGTAATTTAGTTCATTGAACATCCTCGTTTATTATTATGGAAATGATTTCGATTCGGTATTGGTTATATAGCGGTAGCCATGTTTGTGTCACTTGTAGGCGATTGTTCACTCTCACCATAGTTATCATTTGTTATCAAAATTAGTTAAAAGATTATAAAATTCAATGGTTCAGGGACATTTTGTATTAGGCTGCCTTTTATTTGATAGTTGCAATGGAAGATGTTAAAAGTATACGCAAGGAAGATTCGAACAGCCGAGTAACATCTGTGTTTCAAACAAGAAGCCCAGCGTATCGTGTCTGAATGTATATCGGTGTGGGTTTTCCATTTCCATGAAGAAACCACGGTGATGTTTGATCTAATCTGCGATTATGTTCAGTAGATGCTAGGTATAATTAATATTAAATTGTCAATCAATTTATAGCTGACAAATCAGCCATTTCCGTATAAAAATTACACTTTCCTCAAATGTCATGACAGTGCCTGTGTGAAACGGATCTACAGAACTTTGGATTGACATTACGTAGAATGCAAATTCACACAGGGGTCGGCCATTTGTCATGCCGAAGATAACACACAACAATACTTTATATCTACTATTGAAATATGAATTATAGCGGCATAGATACTCTTTATGTGTGAGTCCAAATTATAGAAATGATTTACACGTATTCATAATCATGAAACTTTTGTATTAGGCCTATTATCAGGACAAATTGTATTTCACCTTAATAGCGTTAGTTGATGATAACTTAGTATTGGCGGCATTACTAAACATCACATAGTGATTGGTAAATCAGTTGGTTAACTTAGTCGATCAGGCCCCGGACCCGGTAACTCATGTACCTACAAGTTACATGGTTAAAACGGGCAGGGCTCTCTCCCTGGTGGCTACAAGTCAAATGATTAACACGGGGAGTCTTTCGCCCCTGTAGCTACAATTCATATGATTAACACGCGAAGTCTCTCGTCCCTGTAGCTACAAGTCAAAAGATTAACACGGGGAGTCTCTCGTCCCTGTAGCTACAAGTCAAAAGATTAACACGGGGGGTCTCTCGCCCCTATAGCTACAAGTCATATGATTAACACGGGGAGTCTCTCGTCCCTGTAGCTACAAGTCAAAAGATTAACACGGGGAGTCTCTCGCCCCTATAGCTACAAGTCAAAAGATTAACACGGGAAGTCTCTCGTCCCTGTAGCTACAAGTCAAAAGATTAACACGGGGAGTCTCTCGCCCCTATAGCTACAAGTCATATGATTAACACGGGGAGTCTCTCATCCCTGTAGCTACAAGTCAAATGATTAACACGGGGAGTCTCTCGCCCCTATAGCTACAAGTCAAATGATTGACAAGGAGGCTCTGGCCCCTGTAGCTTCAAGTCAAATGATTAACACAAGGAGGCTCTCGCCCCTGTAGCTACAAGTCACATGATTAACACGGGGAGTCTCTCACCCCTGTAGCTACAAGTCAAATGATTAACACGGGGAGTCTCTCGCCCCTGTAGCTACAAGTCAAATGATTAACACGGGGAGTCTCTTGCCCCTGTAGCTACAAGTCAAATGATTAACACAAGGAGGCTCTCGCCCCTGTAGCTACAAGTCAAATGATTAACAAGGGGAGTCTCTGACCCCTGTAGTTACAAGTCAAATGATTAACACAAGGAGGCTCTCGCCCCTGTAGCTACAAGTCACATGATTAACACGGGGAGTCTCTCGCCCCTGTAGCTACAAGTCAAATGATTAACATAATAAAGCTCTCGCCCCTGTAGCTACAAGTCAGATGTTTCACCCAAGAGGGCTCTCGTCCCTGTAGCTTCAAGTCAAATGATTAACCCAATAAGGCTCTCGCCCCTGTAGCTACAAGTCAAATGATTAACACAAGGAGGCTCTCGCCCCTGTAGCTGCACGTCAAATGATTAACCCAAGGAGGCTCTCGCCCTTGTAGCTACAAGTCAGATGTTTCACCCAAGAGGGCTCTCGTCCCTGTAGCTACAAGTCAAATGATTAACACGGGGAGTCTCTCGCCCCTGTAGCTACAAGTCAAAATATTTACACGGGGAGTCTCTCGCCCCTGTAGCTACAAGTCAAATGATTAACCCAAGGAGGCTCTCGCCCCTGTAGCTACAAGTCAAATGGTTAACACGGGCACGCCAGCCGGATCAATATATAAACTCCTGGTATCAGACATATCACATCACATGCGAATACCTCACAGGATAATCACTGACATCCACTGCACATGCTCAATATATAACTGTCAGGTGACACAGACAAATAATCCTTTTAACCTATATTAATGTGAAGTAAAATCTCACTGTGTTGAAATGAAACAGTCTTAACAAGGGTTATACATTAGACATATCAAAGCATCACGTGGTTACTGTTTGATCAGTGATTCAGCATACAGGCTGTACGAATACAATTTATCAATTCTAAACGATAAGGTGGTTAAGTTACACGCACAAGGCAAATATTTTAAGACATATACACAAATATTAAAACATGTCTAGTGTATAATCGCTAATGACACAACATACCTGATAAATGTTTGTTACATCGGTAACAATCATAGTGGTTCATCACCAAGTTGTCTCTATCGGCTCACACGTTCGGTTCAGGAACGCAATTCTCAGCCATTGCCACATGTCATTATTCAGATGTTTGACGACATGAATATACTACAATACCTTAATCTTAACTCTAATCTCTACAGATACTCTCTACATGCACAAGAAATAAACCAGACGTATACGAACATGATACAACATTATGAGCCCAACATAGAAGTAGTCACACATAGTATTTTCACATCAATTAATCAAACGCTGGTTTTAGCAAGTAATATATTTTTAATGATGAATACGAATATTGTGATATTTACGGTGTTGAACGATTTCCCTCTCGTATCTGCAGTAGGCATATCTGTTGAGATAGTAGCCGCAGTACCAGGACATGAAGCAGACATATGCTAGAGGGGAACTGTGCCAGATCCACTGGACATCACTGGACATCTCAGGGATATAGGGCATGTACACACCATCGTTAGTCGCGTCCTGGATAGTAGCATCCTCCCACAGAGAGTCATCAAAATCTTTGGCAAACCTGGAATTTTAATACTAACATTATACGTTTGTATGAGTTTAGCTCACAAATGTATCCCATCAGGAGCGACGACTTCTTCTGCTGGATATTTCCTCTTCTGGAATTTCTTGCTGGCTGGGAGGAGAAGAAATACCGCAGAACAAACGTTCTGCTGGGAGCTTGTTTTCAAATTATTTGTTCAGCTAGGAACCTTTTTTTCACATATTTGTTCTGCTGGGAAATTTTTAAATATCAATTGTTCTGCTGGGAAAACATTCAGCTTGGAGGTATTCTCCCAAAATAACATTCTGCAGGGGGTCAAAAAAGATAGTTATATGCTGTGATTCATGCAGAAATGTTTGCTTCTGCCAACAGAATAAATATTAGGTTGTTGGAGGCCCCCATCAATGGCCATGTACTGACAATATTATATACAAAAATAAGAACATACTGATAAGGGGAATCTCTCTGTCAAACCGTGCAACGTAAACAGTTACACTGCATTCACATGTAAGTATAATCCAATTGTTTATAAAACTATCCTTTTAAGGGACTCAACTATTCAACCTAAAATTGACATATTTATAATCTCATTACGGTAATGAACAACATGAACTTAGACCAAAACTCACCAGTTTGGATAGTAAAACCTTGAACATTTCCACTGTGAATTGGTTTTAATTCCCAGCCTTTTATCCTCCAGTATGATGCCTGACTCCCCCCGGTGGTTGAAGCCGTAGATGGATATTTGTGTGTAGTTATCGAGGTTATAGGAGGGCGGGATGAGGAACTCGGTAGCCAGGTCATAGTTGTGCACGTTCAGACTGGGGAGAGGAATCGGTTTTCCGTCGAGCCAGATGCCGAATAGGCGGTCGTCAATATTCGCCCACAAGCTGGCAACTCCTAGGCAAAACAAATGTGATGACACAGATAAAATGTGAAGTATGATGCGGCCAAGTGAAACATGATTAGTACAATTTTGTATCTGTTTGTCGCGTAGCATATGTTTAAGACTATTCTTTCATATTACTATTTATTTCTTGGACAGTCTTGAAATCGCTGATACATTTTGATAAAGTTTACCCAGGTTTTGAATGGATTTCACAAATTTGACTTTGAATAAGTCTATAATATGGGAATAGCGCGGTTAAATGGTTAAATATAATTGAACGAAAGTCATCTCTGAGCGATTTCCTAAATATCTTTTACATGCAAGCCTCATGAACAACAATTTTATGTAATCAGAGATAAAGCATAGAGACTTACCATCGCATGCCTTGGAGAGTAGGACGATAAGTAAAATTTTAATCAAGACTCCCATCTTTGCTGCTGCTGGTTTGGCCACTAGAAGAAATTGACTGATTGACGTTACTAGCCAGTATACATGTTTAGTGCAAATCAATATGGCGGCAGCTGTCACTTAGACCACCCCCAAAACATATGCCCTTGATTGATAGTTTACTTTTATTAAAAGCCAATTTTTATTAACGTACTCAGAAGTTGTGATGTCAGACCACACGGTCGCTAGCACGAGTCAGTTATGAATTAGTCCATGAATATTAAAGATTTAAAATGCACCAGAACAGATGCTCATCTGATACGGATTTGAATTTGCTCACACTTCAGAAGATAAATTATCTCATTTCTATTAAACGATACACAAAAATATCAATGTCAACAACAACCGTTTTCTATGTACGAACAATATCACATCAATCTTATTTATCAGTTATATTTTTCTAGTAAAGGGTGATTATCCGCACTAGATAATAACTGTTCAGTGTCACTCACTCAGACATGCTACGCATTTCTGACGCAGGCGAAGGAAATACGTCACAGTTACAATGATGTATTGTGGGAAAAACAACTGCAGTTTATGGCGGTAATAACAATTATCTGGGACTTTTATGCTGACAAGAAGACATGGAAATATACTTCAGTTTTAGGTCTATGTTTTAGGTAAGCACGTCATGATACTGGATGACGTGCCAAGTTAAACTGGAAATCTGTGCACATGTAAGTGGGTCGGAAAACCTTCATTAATGACACGTGGAATTAACTTAAATACAAGACTGTAGAATAAGTTGCTCAAACATGAAATTATCAACAGGTGCAGTACAAGACGGGTTGTCTGCGTTTTATTGAATATTGACAGACAACTGAGCCATGATGTATTTACATAGGCTGAGTTGAACCAAGCGGAAGGACACATTTCACCCACACAGTTACCTGCCTTGGCGTTTGTGTAAAATTTAACCAGACTGAGAATCTTAGACCACATGACAGTAACACATGTTTAAGAAGGATCATAAAGTGACAGTTCATGCCGGTTTTACGTCGCCTGTAGATACAGTTTTATTATAGTTTTATATGATATAGATATGATAATCTCCAACTTATCAATATCATCTGTATATAATGTTCAGTTGGCTATTGGAAAAACTTGGAAATTTCTCCCATGGCTGCACATTCTGCAGTGATGCAGGGATATAATGATACAATATATATATACGGTTCATGTCTCCACTAGTGACCTGAATGTAAGTGGTGCTGGAATGGCAATGCTTTGATACGATGGCGCATCGTGAGGAGGTATTGTATATCTTCCCTGAGAATATATAGAGTTACCCTAGTGCATCTGCAGCTTTAATTGTCAGATATCTAGATCGCCAGGATAACGTTTTGTTATAATCGCCTTGGGTAGATTGATTGAGATCTTCACTTTTTTAAACTGTAGATGAGAATAAATCGATTAATTTGTTTCTATATATCATGATTTA